>CM021105.1:209646893-209695880 GCA_007115665.2 Sequoiadendron giganteum
TTCTTCAATTAGATCACCCACATCTAAAGAAGGTTTTCATGTGTCAAAAAATAGTTAAATTTTCTGCAAATTTAGCATAGGGTGCATATCTGATTGATAACGGGTTGTTTTTAATTTCCAACTAGATCTCATAGATAACCTATAGTTTTTCCATTTCCAATCTTCAATTATCTAGAGGCATTAACCAATAGACAAGTGAAAGTTGAAATAACTTTCCCTCTACACTTTGGGCTCTACAAAACTTGGGAAGGTGATCCCTTACAATGTAATTATGATCTCTTATGCCAATTTATCTCATACATTGTAGATAACATATATATTCTCATATAATTTTCTTGATAAACAAAGAATTTGAGAGATTTGGAAAATCCTCTAAAGCATTCGATAATTTAAAGCAAGAGAATATTGAATCACATAAAACTTCTAGAAATAAGGCCAACTAAAATGAAACTTTGTGATTGTTCTTTTAAATGTGAGAGGTCCTAGAGATGCAACTTCAAACACAAATTCTAGATTGGTGCCTTAACCTAGGTCATAAAGTAAGATAGAATCCAAACTGTATGGTATAATAGAGTTTCATCCAAGCATTACAGAGCTCTACAACATTGCATTACAATGTCATACTTAGAATCCTTAACTTATCCTACTTATCAAATTGTTTCACAATGTCACACAAACCTATACTCCTTTTGTCACATCCCATTGTCATGTAAAAATCCTTTTAACTATAATTATATTTCATGATTATTTATTTTCAAGGATAAAGGTAAATTTATAAAATTTACTTGGAGATAAGAGGATAATAATATTATTTTAGTTAATATATGTGTGTGTATATATAGGGGTGCAAGAATAGTTAAATATAATAAATAAACTTATATATATAAAAGTTAACTAGATATAAAGGGAATTGAAGTCTACATAATTGCATGTAAAATATTGGATGCATGTCTATCTAGAGTAGGGCTTTGCATGTAAAGAAATAATGACCACTCTTGGGCATTATATGAGCCCATGGGGAGTGGAATGAGAAAGGGGGAATGTTTTCTTTTCTAGAAAAGAAAGAGAAAGAAGGATGAGATCTTAAGAGGAAAAATATGACTTGTTGGAAGAGTAATATTTCCACTTCCTTCATACTGGATTGATTTTTGCGACAATATAGAGGTATGTTCAGTAGTTTCAAATTAGATTTTTTTCTTAAATGGAAATAAGGGTTTTCTATATCCTATTGCCTCTATTCATTTATAGCTAGCTTGATTTTGGATAAGAATCGAGTTGTTTTCCTTTATCATGTAGTGGTTGTTTATACTTCCCTTCATGTTGCAATTGGCCTAGCTGACTTAGCTTGCTTTAAAAAATAATGCTATTGTACACCATATCAACCTACCATTCATAGTCTATGCTATCACCCTTATGAATTTCCATAGAATGTGGACATGTGGGTTTTTCCTATAAGCCTCACTTATTTTTTTATGTTAACAAGGAAGTTGTTTACTCTCTGGGGAGACATCTAGATTTGTGTGATCTTTTAGAAAGACAACAGTGGTTCTATTTTCCTCGAACCCATTAATCATGATGCAGTAGCATCTAGTGGTGTAGGAAAATCTTGCATCACTTGAAAAAGTGTTTTCTTATTTTCTTTAGTTGTTTTGAGTCCCATGATGGCACTTAAGGGGTGTAAGATAGTCAGAAGTTGGGAAAGGGAAAAAATGGTCACTTACTATTTTTAGTCAGTCGGCCTAAACAAGCTCATATGGACTTGAAAATTTACCCCAAGGAGTAGAACTGAAAAATATTTCCGATCGTGAAAGAATTGTCTCGATACCCTACATGGTTTGGGAGATATTAAAGTTTCAATCTTGAGAGATTTCTCCAATGCAACTTCAAATTCAAATATGAAAACTTTAGAGGCCCCAAAACAACTTGAAAAGTGGACAAACCTATCTTTCATGGGTTCAAAATTGTAGATATCTTCGAGAGCTTTCCAACGATATGCTATAATAGAAAATCAGACACCCAGATCAAAAGTTATGGTCTCGCGAAGTTGCCCCACTAAAAGTCAATTTCATCAAAATATCTTCCTAGGAAAGAAATCAAATGGTGGGACTTTTGGCACCAAAACAAAAGGGAAACTTACACTTTCTAGAACATTCTAAGGTGATTATTAGGTAAAATGAAAAGAGATAATTGGGGGTTGTAGAAGGTGGCTTCATTAGTGCAGATTGTGGCTCCAAATAATATATTTTGCTTTTAGAGTTGTTTTTTTGTAATGAATCAAGCCCATGAGGCTATAGCATTTTAAGTTTTGAATCTATAATTTAATTTTCTAAAAATAATTGAAAGTGAGTTATTTTATGTCTCACATCTTCTATGTTGTTATCTATTATTGTGATTTTTGTGGGTTTTGAGCAGTGTGTCCCTCATCAAGTGGTATTAGAGTAGGTTTTCTTAAGTGTGTAAAAAAATCACCGAACATGAGGTACTTTGCACTAGGACTTGTGGTTGTGGGTTTTTGAGAAAAATGATTAGAATGCCTTCATGAAGAAACCATGGTGGTGGAAGGAATGCTATTGTACCAAAAGAGGGTTTTAGAGCCCTATAGAGACATGTTCAAGCACTACAAGAGGAGTTGTGTCAAGGGTTTGATCCCAGAAGAGGAGATGGAAGTGAAGATGAAGTTGAAAATGAGGAACAGTTCGAAGAAGAACAAGATGTAGTAGATCAGAGCAAGTTAGATTATTTAAGGCCATCTCTAAGATTGGGAAAAGGCTAAAGATCAATGTTTCTACATTTTTTTGAAATCTTAAACAAGAAGATTTGATTGATTGGATCAACGATATGGAGGAGTACTTTGAGTATGAGGAGGTGGAAGATCTTGAGAGGGTCAAATTTACAAAGACCAAGCTAAAGGGTCATGCAAATATTTGGTGGAAAGAGGTACAACTAGAAAGAAATTGAAGAGGAAAAGAGAAAATAACAAGATGGGATCAGAATAGGCCATTCTAAGGCCAATAAGGATAAAGTTTCCCATTACATAAATGGGTTGAAGCCGAGTATTCAAGAAGAGTTGGGTCTGGTAAGAATGTCTACCATTGAAGATGCATAGCAGTTTGATTTGAAGGTAGAAGAAAAGTTGAATAGAATATTTGAAAGTAAGCAAAGCAGTGGGGGTTGTGGTGGAAAGACTAGTGGAAGGTCATATTGAGGTCGAAATGAAGAAAAAAAGAATGGTGAAGGATCCAATAGCAGCCAGAACTAGAAAGGAGATAAAACATACCATCCTCATGATTAGAATAGTGGAGACCAAAGAGGAAGAGGAAGATTTGGGTGAGGACCAAGAAGAGGAGGCTTTTCGTTGAACCTATTTCTAGTGCAGAGAAGAAGGACATAGAGCCTATGAGTTCCCTCAACATCAAGGAAGGATAAATAGAATACCCGAGGGTAATGCACAAGTTGCACATGTAGATGAAGATGTTGATTCTTCTAATTCTGAGGATGCAGAAAGAGGAGAGGGTCTTGTTAATAGAAGAGACTTGCTAAATGAGGAGAAGGAACCAACTCAAAGGAAGAATTTGTTTCACACTAGATGTAAATGTGAAGGTAAAGTTTTCAATGTTATTATTGATGGAGGTAGTATGGATAACCTTGTTTCAGAAGAGATGGTTGGAGAGAAGAAGGCATCTGAATCCATACTAGATTTCTTGGTTGCAGAAGGACCATAAAGCTTTGGTAAATGAACAATGTCTGATAAAGTTCAAGATTGGAAATTACCATGATGAGTTATTGTGTGATATTATTCCTATGGATGTTTGTCATATTTTGTTAGGAAAATTGTGGTAGTTTGTTCAAGGAGTAGCACATGATGGGCATGCCAACACCTATTCATTGAAAAAGGGTGAAGTTCATCATAGGTTGAAGCCCTTGAAAGAGGCAGAAGAAAAGGTATGCAGTAATGCAAGAATTTATTTGGTTGATGGAAGAAATGTCCTAGAAGATATGAGGCATGAGCATATGTTTTTTGCATTGATCCCTAGAGTTGATAAAGAAGATACTAATGAGGTATCGGTAGAGGTTTCAGATTTGTTGAATGAGTTTTAGGAAATTGTTTATGATAATGCACTTGAAGGTTTTCCTCCAGTAAGGAAGATTAGCCATCAGATAGATTTTATTTCTTGAGCCAGTCTACCAAATAAGGCGACCCATCGAATGACCAATGGAGAATGAAGAGTTGAACAAACAAGTGCAAGATTTGTTGCAGAAGGGATTGATTCGAGAGTTTGAGTCCATGTTTAGTACTTGCAATACTAGCACTGAAGAAGGATGGACAATGGAGGATGTGTACAAACTCTTGAGCTATCAACAAGATTACTATCAAATATAGATTTCCCTTGTCGAGGATGGATGACATTATGGATATTTTGAGTGGAGTTGAATACTTCACAAAGATAGATTTGAAGAGTGGATATCACCAGATCTAGATTAGAGAGGGAGATGAATGGAAGATAGCCTTCAAAACCAAGGAGGGCTTGTATGATTGGATAGTCATTCCTTTTGGGCTAACCAATGCACTGAGCATATTTATGTGGCTTATGAATGAGGTATTGAAATAATTTTTAGGAAAAAAATTATTGTTTATTTGGATGATATTTTGATATTCAATAAGACATTGGAGGAGTGCCTGATGCATAAATAAAGATTTTTTGAGAAGCTAAGAGAGGAGAAGCTATTGATTAATTTGAAGAAATGTAGTTTTGTGAAGAGGGAGTTGGTGTATCTGGGATTTGTTGTCTTAGAAGAGGGTCTTAAAATGGATCCAAAGAAGGTGAGATCTATAATTGAATGGCCTACCTTGAGGAGTGTTATAGAGGTAAGATCATTTCATGGTCTAGAAAGCTTTTACAAAAAAATTATTAAGAATTGTAGTAGTATTTTTGTACCTCGAACTGAACCAATGAGAGGGGATAGAAATGATTTTAAATGGATTGTAGGAGCAGCAAATATTTTTGATATGTTGAAGAATAAAGTCATAGAACAACCTATTTTGGAACTTCCATATTTTAATAAGGTCTTTCAAGTAGATTGTGATGCTAGTGGCACTGCCATAGAAGTTGTCTTGATTCAAGAAGGTAAGCCTCTTGCCTATTTTAGTGAGAAGTTGAATGATGCTAAGAAGAAATAATATGTCTATGATCATGAGTTTTATGATATAGTCCAGGCTTTGGAGAAATGGAGACACTATTTGTTCCCAAAAGAATTTGTTTTATATACTGATCACAGGCTTTTAGTATCTCAATAGTCAAGGAAAGTTAAATCAAAGGCACTTAAAATGGGTTGAGTTTTTGCAGAGTTATACTTTTGTTTTGAAGCATAGGAGTGGAAGGTCAAACAAAGTCACAAATGTCTTGAGTAGAAGGAAAAATATGTTGATAGAGATGAATATAGAGTTTGTTGGGTTCAATGAACTCAAGATTTTGTATCCTAAAGATCCATGCTTTGTAGAAGCTTGGAAGGCTTGTTTGGAACTAGTTATATTGGATAGGACAAGATGGTTGGATTTCTTAATCCAAGATGGGATGTTGTCTAGAGGAAGCCAATTGTGCATTCCAAGGATTTCTATGAGAAAGAATCTAATCAAGGAGAAGCATAGTGGATGATTGGTTAGACATTTTGGTCAAGATAAGACCATTTCTCTTGTTAGTGAGAATTATTATCAGCCATAGTTACAACAAGATGTGAAGAAGTTTGCACAAAGTTATAAAGTATGTCAGATGGTGAATGGAACAAGTTAGAATATTGGATTGTATCAGGCATTACCTAAACCTGAGAGGCCATGGGAGGACATTAGCATGGATTTTTTTCATGGATTTCCAAGGACATGGAGAGGGAATGATTCCATATTTGTGGTGGTGAATAGATTTTCAAAGATGGCACATTTCATTTTGTTTCATAAGACTAGTGATGGTGTTCATGCTGCAGAGTTGTTTTTCAAAGAGGTAGTGAGACTACATGGTCTACTGAAGTGTATAGTTTCAAACTGAGATACCAAATTCGTTGGTTATTTCTAGAGGAAATTATGGAATAAGTTCAAGACAAATTTAAAATTCAGTTTTGCACACCATCCATAAACTGATGGGAAAACAGAGGTGGTGAATAGGATTTTGGGTAACTTGCTAATATGTTTAGTAGGAGATAAGCCCAAGGGATGTGATTTGATTATACCATAGGAATAATTTTCTTACAACAATTTTATCAATAGGAGCACTTGTAAATCATTATTTTATATTATGTATGAGAGTAGTCCAAGAACTGCTTCTGAATTGAGAAAGATGGATAAGGGGGAGAAGAGTAGTGTTGAGGCTGAATATTTTGACCAACATCTAAAGAATATGAATAAAGAGATGAAGAAACATATCAATAAGATGAACTCACAATATAAGGCTAAGGCATGTCAGAAAAGGAGGTATAAGGAGTTCCAAGTAGGCGATGAAGTCATGGTTCATTTACAAAAGGAGAGGTTTTCAGTTGGTACATACAAGTTAAAGATGAAGAAGTTTGGACCATATAAAATCCTAAAGAAGAATGATTTAGGAAATGCATAAGAGGTAGAGTTGTCTGATGAAATTCATATTTCACCTATGTTCAACATTTCAGATTTAATAGAATATCATGAAGGAGGTGTTACCAATTTTTCACCTACAACTCAAATTGGAAAAGCTGAAACAACTTGTGTTCATCTTAAGGTGAAAGATTTCAATTAATTTCTTCTTTGCTCAACCATTGCATATATTAGAGTTTAAAAGGGAAAGTTCAGTTTTATTGTGCAATGTGTTTCATAATGGATAGCATTTAGTTTTCCATTTAGTATTTTACAACATAAAAGAGATGATATGAGATATAAAATATTGCTTTCATTCTTCTTGCAATTATTTATACATTTTACAATGTTTCATTCTTATTGCAAGAGAGATATATACAGAATGGTACAAGATTGCAAAATTTTGTTTTCACATTCATTGGAAAGAAAAGAGACATCAATTGTCCCACACAAGCCATGGCAGTAGTTGAACCAAAAAAACACAAGGAAATGAACTATACAACTGAAGATAAAAAGGAAAATAAGCACATAATCAAGAACATATCCAGCATTGCATGTTGGTCTTCGGTGTTGGTCTTCATTGTTGCTACTCTTACTTGCTCCCAATCTTGAGTGAACCTACATCATGTTGAGAATAGTTGTTAGAGCTCTAGATATGAATTTCACTATGTTCTCTATCTATAGAAATATACTACATTTCTTATAATGTATTGATGCATTGGATCAACAAGCATTTGTATACAAGAGATCTTGGAAAAGGAAATATCACAATAAATTTGAACTTTATTTTTTTTTATCTAACATGTTTGTTCACTGTGTAGGTATAGGAGAAATCATGTTGCTAATCCACTTTTGAAGGCATTATAACATGTGGTGAAAAATGGGCTCCCACAAGGGGTGAGCCCAGCATGCTACCCCTTAACATTCAAGAGGGGTTTTGAGAAAGGAATTCATATTCACATCCATAATTGCTCAAAAGGAAATATTCACTGAAGGAGTAAATTATAAATCAACTGCAAGAGCTTTAAGATCATTGAACATCCATAACAGTCAATCCAAAGTGCAATGAATTGAAAACTATGAGTGGAAAATAGCTCATTTGAATTCCCAAATTAAGTACAAAACATAATATAATGCATCATTTTCATATTGAAAGACTTCCATTGATATCATGTTGAGTGCTTATTGTTGCCATATCATGTTTTATTTATGCTAATTATGTTGTTTGAAGTGTTCACATTGATGGGGTAGCAAGGAGTGCATTGTAATGAAGGTGATAGTGAAAAAGCATACATAACCAAAGATCACAATAATGGGACAACAATAAAAGTAATATGAGGGAACACTTGCAAGGCACTAAAAACAAAGGTATAAACACACTTTAATATGTTGTTTCTACTCATAGTTGCAAATGAAGTGAGCAACAAAATGAAGAGTAAAAGAACCATTGTGGACTGTTTGTGTAATGTATAATGATCATCAAGGGTTTGTGTATGCAAGTTCTTAAGGAGAAAATTTTTTACATATAAATAACATCATAAAAGCATGTACTCATGATCTATTGTTTCACTATGTTGATATTGTCAACTTTGAAAAAGAAACACTCACAAAAAGGGTTTTCCATTGAATGTTTGATGCTTCTAGATGGTGAAGGGAAGTAGTGCCTCATGTATGTTTCATAATATAGAAGGATTACAACAAACAATAGTGAAGGTTTCATTACCTATAGATGCATCATGCTATCCAAATGTAAGCATTTTGGGGTAATGAACAGAAATAAAATGAAACCATTATCATTAAATCTACTATGACTCATGCAATACATCTGAGTGTGAGTGAAAAGGAAAGAGTCTTCTATTGTGTGCTTCATAGAACAAGAAAAGTGAAATTACAGTGGCAGCCATGTGAGGATATGAAGGAGAAATAGAAATGAAAGTACACAGTTTGTGTTTTGGAGGGTAACTCATAATAGAACAAAGGCTACATTTCTAAGTTACAAGAAAACTAAGTTACAGCTGCATACATGAGAGAAGGTGGAGCTATGTTGTTTCCTTAGAAAAATAAGTAATGTCATCTTCACTACTGTCTTACTAAGAAGCCAAATATTCATTTTCTTGAAAGCAAATGAACAAATGCTATAATTGTATTGGGGTTTCAAAAAAAAATGAACACATTAGCATCACTTTCAGAAAAATGGGGAACCCAAAAAGTCTAGAAGCCTCGGCCCTATATGGTGGAACATTTCTTTTTCCTTCATTTATAAAAAGTGGAAAACAATGTCTCTCTTCTTGCATTTTCAAAAAATGGAGAAACCCTAAGTTATATCTAGCATATGAAAAACCTAGTTTGTTCTCTCATGGCCGTAGCCTGAGAGAAGTATTTTTCTTCACAAAAGAACAAAACCCACTTGGGTTTTACATAAGAAATCAAAATTTTGAGGAAAATAAAAGGACTCAAGCCTATGCAAGATTTGTAGCACTTAGAAAAAATGAGAAATGTAAGATTAGGCCGCAGCCTATAAAGGAGAGAATACATAGAGATTCATTTATTATTTCCACAAAAAACAAAATATGTTCATTATTTTGTTCAAATGATCTCAAATCGATCTTATTTAAGAGGGAAATGAAAAGCTTAAGTAGTGAAACACTTACCCATCACTTGTTGAAGAAACTCATCCAAAAACCTGTGGATATGGCTTCTAGATGCTCAAGATGGAGGCATCCATGGCAGCCCAAGGTAATGAAAATATCAATAGAGAAAATGAACATAGAAAAATGCATCATAAATTTACTCATGGTTGTGGCCATGGAGGCTAAAATACTTCAAAAATGGAGGCCAACATTCAAGATTGAGACAAGGTGACTTACCCTCTATATTTTTCCTTCAATATCTTCATAAAAATCTCTCCAAATGGAAAGAATGGTGAACGAAAGTTTGTAACCCTAGTCTCCATGGAGGCTCAAACAAAGCTCTATTTTTCCAAAAGTGTCAAAGTGAAATGATGTGAAATGAGTGGATTTCAAATGAGTTTTGTTGCTAGGGTTTCCTCCTTTTGCCCTAATTTGAATTTATCATATTTTTCACATTTATTTTAAAATCAAAATTCCACTAATGCCTTGTGGATGGTTTATGCCTAGGCCGAATTCATGCCTTAGCTTTTTCTTTGATTTTTAGAGAAAATCATATGTACCTTGACCCCCTCATACTAGGTTGAGCCTTTCCTATGCCTTAGTAAATTTTTATGACTTTATTGTATTTTCCTTGGTCACATTTTATGATTTTTATAGAAAATAAATTTTCCTTCAGCACCTTAGCCTTCTAATTTTTTGAAAAAATACATGTCTAGCATTATGTACTTGGCAATTTTTTATCAAAAAATCATATAATTTCCTTGTATCTTGTAAAAATCAGAAGCAAGTAAAGTATAGTTGGAGCTTTCTATATTGTAATTTTGAAACTAAAAATGATGTAAAACATCATTAAGGTAATATTTCTATAAATTACCTTAATGTTTGTTATTTTACAAAATGCAGTTAGTCTCCTTAGAATCTTTCTATTTCTGAGTTGAGTTCTTGGGTGAAATTGGGAAAGAATGAGAAAATTGAACCTTCTATTTTTTAGTTTTTCATCAGTTTGAACCTAATTTTGAGGAGCTTTTGGATCGATCTACTGGATATAGAAATTCTATATATTTCTCATGCAATTTGGAGCAATTTTGGACACTATTTTTTAGGCTTTTCTTTGAAGTTCAAAAATAGATCAAAGTTGCTATTTTGTGATGTAGTTTAGCTTGATTTTTCTATTCTCACTCCCGGAGATAGTTTAGAAGTATAATTGGAGAAAAACATAAGTTTTTCTCAGTTCAAATGATGGTTTCTTTCTCCCTAGCTCATTTTAGAGAGTCTTGTAAACACATTTTGTACTCAGATTTTGAGCTTGACACTCCTTCAGCATTAATACAAACAATAGAGCTTTCCTTCTCAATTTCTTGTCTCATATTTTGCAGTAATAATTTTGATGTCATTGTGATTTGGAACACTGAATCCTTCTATGTATTCTTATTGTAATTTTGTGTGCAAGAGTCTCATATAATTCAAGTTGCATTTTATGTTTAGTCTTGTGAACCTTCATACAAATTACTATTGGATTGTATGTGTTAAGTGAGATTGTGAGAGTTATATTTTTGAGAGTTTGTTGTGGGTAAAGTCATCAAAGTATTTTAAAATTTCTAGTGAATCATCTTCAGGATGTAGGATTTTTGTTTCAGATTTCCTCCTAACCCTTTTCCTCATAAAGTCTTTTAGATTAGGTGATTTGCTAGGGGAACTAGCTCTCTCTAGAGATTCACTTTCACTATAGATTACCCACAATCTGAGAGTGTTTCCATATTTCAACAGGATAGTAAATTTTATCTTTGCTAAGGGTGTAATCTTGATTGACAACAATTTTTTGCACACTCAATGGGACTCTGAAACTTGTTTTCGGAGTAGTTTTTCAAATTTTAAGCTGCTATTCTAGTATATGCAACAATTTTCCTAACCTTTTGGAGGTTTAAAAATATACCTAGCGACTCTATTTTTTGGTTTTGTTTGCAGATTTAGTGCAATCAACGTATGATAAGAATACTAACCATATCAAGTTGTGCTCCATTTGAATATTTTCATCTATCTCTTTCAAGAGGGATGGGTAGGATAGCAAGAAGAATTTTGACTCACCAAGGAGGTCAAAATCCACACCTCCAGTTCATAGCCCTACAATTTCAATGCAAAAAAGTCTAGTTCCTATAGCACAAGCACCCCCAATGGAAAGGAAATTACCTTTTCCACCATTTAATGGGGGCAGCCCATTATTTATTGCACAACATGATGAAATTCTGATTGCATCCCTCAAGAGCTTCATGTATTTCACCAAAGAAGATAAAACCACTCCTATTGAGCACATTCGAGATGTAGCAACCTTGTGCTCTGTTTATAATGTTACCGAGGAGAATTTAGCACTAAGGCTTTTGGATGCATCACTGAAGGGGAAATCCTTGTAGTGGTTTAGAGGCCTTCTAGAGAACTCTATTACAACATGGGATCAACTCGGTGATGGCCTACACTAACAGTTTGTTGATAAATTTGATCATCTATCTTTGTTGGAGTAGTTGAGCACTATCAAAAGAGCTCCTCATGAGCATGTGGAAGACTTTAACTACCATTTCCAAAGAACTTGGGATAGAATCCCTTTGATGGTAAATCCTTCACCTGAGCATGCTTTTCTTTTCTTTCTCAAGGCTTTGAATAGTGAAATTTTTGTATTGATCCAATCTCTGGGTGGGTTTATGCTTCCTAATGCCTTTGACATTGTTATTAAAGTAGAAAATTTCCTTATACAAGCTAGGAAAATAGCCCCAAGGCCTCCTATACCCATTTTTTCCTAAAGTGCAGCCACCTATTCCCATGTCTTTACCATCTTTAGTTGTTGTCCCGCCAATCCCAGCAATAAGATACCAAGTTGTAGCTCAAGAAAATGTTATTCTAGACCCGACT
Organism: Sequoiadendron giganteum; assembly: GCA_007115665.2. Lineage (NCBI taxonomy): Eukaryota > Viridiplantae > Streptophyta > Pinopsida > Cupressales > Cupressaceae > Sequoiadendron > Sequoiadendron giganteum. The sequence goes on from CM021105.1 coordinate 209,659,020, forward strand.
AAGGAGATTCAAGAGCTAAAGGGCATGCTACAATCTTTTAGCAAGACTATTATCAATGAATTTGTTAATCTTGAGAAGCAAGTTAGCCAAGAGCATAAACCTTATCAAGCCCCATATCAAAAAAACTACCCAAATAGGCCACCTTTTCAAGTTGATTTCCAGGGCCAAAGGAGGAATTTTAATGCTAATCTTTTTCAGTCCTATAACCCTAATGCTTCTAGTTCTTCAAGGGAGCTTGTCTCGCAAAATAACATGGCTCAAGAATGTGACTGGTGCTATCCATGCAACCAGCCTCATAATCAAGCTACATGCATGACAGGATGAGGAACCAAGCTCTTATGGTGTAAAATAGCTATGTTGGTCCAGAAAAATGTGGTAAATGAGAGCCCAGAATAGCAAGGTAACACTAAGGTTGCCTTGATGAATTGGCAAGGAAAATATTTTTGTGAGGTAAACTATTCTCAAGGCCAAAACCAACAAGATTCACCCGTTTCAACTAATACTAGAGAAAAAAAGAGAGTTGTTGATCTGGGGCAGCAAGGTGGAAATTTTCAATAGCAAGCTATTAAGGATGGAATTCACATTGCTTCACCTCAAGTTGTTCCAACAACACAACCAAAAGTGTAGATTCTACAAAGAGGACAAAATGTATTTGAGAGGGAGTAGTCTAAGGCACAATCATAGCCTTTGCAAAAGGTAAATGATGTTGTTTCTACTAAAGAACATTAAAAGGTGAGCCCTATTTATTTTAATATTGTTGAGCACCTTAAGAAATTTATTGTTAGCATGTCAATGATGGATGCTTTACATATTTTGAGTCAAAATAATTTGTTGCAAGATGCTTTAGTTGAACTTTCAATTTTTTATGTTGCTAACCAAGAGAAGAATAAGGTGTGCTTGCAAAAAGCGCAAAAATTAAGAGTGCGCAGCAAGCTCAAGAGGTAAAGCCTCCGCCTTTATATTTGAGCCTAATCATTGGTGATAAGCTTGTTCATAATTGCATGATCGATTCTGGTGAAAGTAGTTTAGTCATGCCCAAGAGTCTAGCTAACAAGTTAGGTCTAGTTTATGAGCCCCTTTCAAAAATAGTAGTGCAATTAGATGGTTATGTTGTTCAAACAGCTAGGATTATTAAAAAAAATTGTGTTAATTTGAATGCATGCCCTAACTTTGCAATTCCTCAAGACATACACGTTATTGAATAACCACCTCATTTTTCTATATGCTTTTCAAGAGAGTTCGCTGCTAAGTTGGGTGGGCTTTTATGTCCTGATTGGTCGCATCTATTTTTTAGAACAAGATATGGTACAAAGGTAATCATTAAATGTGAACCCTTAGCCAAGGACCATATTGATCCATATGTCCCTAGACCAATAATTTCTAACCTCTACATCACTCATGGGTTGTAGGATCAATCCATGACTTTAGACACCAACACACCTATTGAAATGTGAATCTAGATGAGTGAGTAGTCGAGAATCATTATCTTGACCCTTTCAATCACACTTATGAGGTAGGATTAGGAATTTATATGATTCATGAGCCTGATGCAGTAATTCCAAACCTGTTCAAGGACCAAGATCAACTTGAACAACAAGATAACCAGCTTTGGAAGCTGTATTTTGATGGTTCAAGGAGTAGAATGGGTGTTGGTGGAGGGGCTATGTTGATTTCACCTGATGGAGACAAGTACTATTCAATCTTGAGGTTTGCTTTCAACTGTACAAACAACACAGTTGAATATGAAGCATTGATCCATGGTTTGGAGTGGGCCCAAAAAAGAGGTATAAAGTGTTTACAAGTTTATGGTGATTCTGAGTTAATTGTGAATCAAGTTAGAAACTTGAATGTTACCAAGAATTATTTTCTCAAGAAGTATAAGCATCAAGTTTGGGACTTAATTGAGGATTTTCATGCTTTTAATCTACTTTATATTCCTAGAAATCAAACTAAACATGTAGATAGGCTTGCTTCCATATGATCTCAGTTTGATATTCCTAACAAAATCCATAACGTAGATGCACAAAAATATGTAAAAATTGTTGTTAGACCATTTGTTCATAATAATAACGTGAGTTGGAAAAAATTTTATAGTGATGAGCAAATTATAATTTTTCTGATTGTAGAGGCTGAGTTTGCAGCTGAAAACCAGTAAAAGTGGCAGCAATAGTATGACAACCAAATTGTGCAACTAAAGTCAATTAAGCTGCCTAAGGGACTAGTATAGTTAGAATTTGTTTTTAATTCAGATGACCAAGTGAGAAAGGGAAAATGTAGCATGACTGTTAAGCAAGGGCACCATGAGGCAATTGATATTTTTAAGGGTAAGCTTCTCAAGTTGGGAAAGGTATGTAGAAAAGAGGAACAACAAGCTTTCATTTTGTTGTATCAAGAGTTTAGTGATGTATTTCCTTGGGAATACAAAGAATTAAGGGGTTTTGATTATGAACTAGCTTAGCTCACCATGGAGTTAGAGCCCAATGCAAAACTAGTTAGACAAAAATAGAGACCTCTTAATCCTAAACTTGAGCATCTTATGAAAGTTGAGTTGAATAAGTTAATTAAAAGCAATATAATATTTCCTATTAAGCATACTTCTTAGGTTTCTAACTTAGTTCCAGTTAGAAAGAAGAATGGGTAAATTAAGCTTTGTGTATATTTTTCATGATTTGAATAAGGCATCTCTTAAAGATCACTTCCCACTCCCTTCAATGGAGCAAATTTTGCAAGTTGGTTTTGGTTCCGACAGTTTTTCTTTGTTGGATGGATATTTAGGCTATAACCAGATTTTGGTGGAGGAGGATCAATAGAAAATTGCATTTACCACCAAGTGGGTTACCATGGCTTATAGAAAGATTCCCTTCAATTTTTCCAATGCAGGGGAAACATTTCAGAGGGAAATGGATATGGCCTTTCATGGCCTCATGAATAAAATTGTTCTTGTTTACTTAGATGATATCACAGTTTTTTCAAAATATGCTAATGAACATTTTGAGCAATTGAGGTAGATTTTTCAAAGATGCGAAGAGTTTGGAGTGTCCCTTAATCCAAAGAAGTGCATATTTTATGTCCATGAAGGTAATCTCCTTGGACACATTGTCTCAAAACATGACATTTTTATTGATCCAGAAAGAGTTTCAACTATTCCTGGGTTACCATTACCAGCACATAAGAAAGGTTTACATAGTTTTCTTGGTAGAATTAACTTTGTGAGAAGATTTATACTTAACATTGTAGCTTTATTACAACCTCTCACAACAATGATTAATAAAAACATACCTTTTAGTTGGACTAAGGAAGGTAAGAGGATCTTTGAGAAAATAAAAGAAGCCCTTGTAACTGTCCCAACCCTCATTAATCCTAACTATGATAGAGATTTCATTTTATATGCTTTTGGAGGAGTTGACACTATTTCTGCAATATTGTGCCAATAGAATGATGAAGGCTTGGAGTAGTTTATGGCCTTTTTCAGCCAAGTATTACATGATTATGAGGTAAATTACTCATTTGTTGAGAAGCATGCGTTTGTTGTTGTTAGAAGCCTCAAAACGTTCAAGCATATGCTCTATAAAAATATAATTCAGTTGTTCGTTGTCCATCCAATCATTAAATATTTCTTGCTTATTAAAGATATGAATGACAAAAGGGTTGGTTGGATAACTAATGTTAAGGTTACTAAGCTTGTTAGGGGAAAGGTTTTGTGTGAATAGCTTGTTGAAAATGTATAAAACAATCTGGGGGAAGACGAAGAGGTTGCAATGGTGCTCAGTAATGAAGAACAAGGTCAAAGTTCAGCTCCTAATACAAGCTGGGTGCAGCAAATGGTTCATGATCTATAGTCTGGTGAACAGATTACAAGCTATCCCTTATGCTATTATTGATGGTGTTTTATATAGGAGGGATTTTCATGGTGTCTTGCTAAGATGTATTGAGCCTGATCAAACAGATAATTTGTTAGAGGAGTTTCATAATGGGCCTATAGGAGGCCATTTTGCAGCAAGAACAATAGCCCTAAAAATTATGAGGGTTGGTTACTATTGGCCTATTCTATTTAAAGATGCATTTGCTAGGGTAAGAAAATGTGAAAAATGTGCATTCTTTGTAGGTAAGCAATAGCTTGCAGCTTTGCCTCTACAGCCCTTTCAAGTAGAACAATCGTTTGCTAAGCGGGGTCTTGATTTTATTGGACCTATTAATCCACCTTCAAGTGTAGGCCACAAGTGGATTCTAACTACTACAAACTATTTAACTAAGTGGACCGAGGTTTTTGCTTTGAAGTAAGCAAATGAATATTTTGTTTTAAACTTTTATCAAGACTTGGTATCTAGATTTGGCACCTCCAAATTCAATTATTTTTTATAATGGATTATCTTTTATTGGTTTAACAATTTATAATTGGTCTATGAAAAATAACATTTTCTTGAATACTTCATCTAATTATTACCCACGGGGTAATGGGTAGGCATAATCTACCAATAAAATTTTGATTAAGATCATCAAGAAGACCATTGAGGACAATCAGAGAACATGGCATGAAAATTTGAAGTTATCCCTTTAGGTTGATAGGATAACTCCCAAGAGAGTCACTAGTTGCTCTCCCTATGTTCTCATTTATGGTAAGGAGGCCAAGTTACCCATTTCTATTGAGTTACCAACTTTGAACTTTATCAAGGAGCTTGAGTTGATAGAGGAGAAGCCTATGGAAGTAAGGCTTGCATGACTAATGGATTTAGAAGAAACTAGAAAGGAAGTATTGAGAAAGCTTGAAATCCATCAAGCTTAGATGAAGAGTTCTTTTGATAACAGAGAAAAGCCAAGAGATTTCATTGTTGTATGTTTAGTGTTCAAATGGGATGAACATAAAAGAAAACATGGAAAACATTTCAAGTTTGATGCAATTTGGGTTTGGCCATATGTGGTAATATAGTGTAAAGAACACAACTCTTTTTAGCTTTCCAAGTTAAGTGGAGATGTGTTGCCTATCCCAATTAATGGGATCCACCTCAAACATTTCTTCTGAAGATAAATTATACTTTTGTACTATATTAGATTAGTTTTGTTGCTAATAAGTGCTTGAAGCACATTTCATTTTATTTATTTTCTTTCCTTGTGTTGCAGCACATTATTTTTTGGCCACTAGGGCCTTTTAGTTTGCTTTTAGTTTGGTTTGGTTTTGGTTTTCTACTACTATTTAGAGTGTTTGAAAGTTTAGCTTCATGAGTTTTTTGAGTTGAGGGGGGATGATTTGACTCCGCACCCAATGAATTCATTTAAGGCATCTGGTCTAATGCTTAGAAGGTAAGCATTCAACAAAAATTGCCAAGAATGTTACCAATTTTTCACCTACAACTCAAATTGGCAGAGCTGAAATAGCTTGTGTTCATCTTAAGGTGAAAGATTCCAATTAATTTCCTCTTTGTTTAACCACTGCATTTATTGGAGTTTAAAAGGGAAATTTCAGTTTTATTGTGCAATGTGTTTCAGAACAGATATAATTCAGTGTTTTACAACATAAAAGAGATTACATAAGATATAAAATATTGCTTTCATTTTTTTTGCAATGATTTATACATTTCACAATGTTTCATTCATATTGCAAGAGAGATATATACATAATGGTACAAGATTGCAAAATGTTGTTTTCACATTCATTGGAAATAAAAGAGAGATCAATTGTCCCACACAAGCCATGGGAGTAGATGAACCAACACATCACAAGGAAATTAACTATACAACTGAAAATTAAAAGGAAAAGAAGCACATAATCAAGAACATATCCATCATTTCTTGTTGGTCTTCGGTGTTGGTCTTCATTTTTGTTGCTCCTTCTTGCTCCCAATCTTGAGTGAACCTACATCATGTTGAGAAAAGATGTTAGAGCTCTAGATATGAATTTCACTATGTGCTTTATCAATAGAAATATAATGCATTACTTATAATGTATTGATGCATTGGATCAACAAACATTTGTATGCAAGAGAGCCTAGAAAAGGAAATATCACAAGAACACTGAGCTTTATTGTTTTTTCTATCTAACATGCTTGTTCACTATATAGGTATAGGAAAAATCATGTTGTTGATCTATTTTTGAAGACATTATAGCATGTGGTGAAAAATGGGCTACTACAAGGGTTGAGCCTACCATGTTGCCCCTTAACATTCAATAGGGGTTTTGAGAAAGGAATTCATATTCACATCCATAATTGCTCAAAAGGAAATATTCACTGAAGGAGTAAATTATAAATCAACTACTAGAGCTTTAAGATCATTGACCATCCATAATAGTCAATCCAAAGTGCAATGAATTGAAAATTATGAGTGGACAAGATCTCATTTGAATTCCCAAATTAAGTAAAAAATAGAATAGAATGCATCATTTACATATTGAAATATTTTCATTGCTATTAGGTTGAGTTCTTATTGTTGTCATATCATGTTTTATTTATGCTAATTGTGTTTTTTGAAGTGTTCACATTGGTGGGGTAGCAAGCAGTGCATTGTAATGAAGGTGAAAGTGAATAGGCATACATAACCAAATCTCACAATAATGCGACAAAATTCAAAGTAATATGAGGAACACTTGCAAGGAACTAAAAACAAAGGTATAAACACACTTTAATATGTTGTTTCTACTCATAGTTGCAAATGAAGTGAGCAACAACATGAAGAGTAGAAGAACCATTGTGGACTATTTATGCAGTGTATAATGATCATCAGGGGTTTATGTATGCAAGTTCTGAAGGAGATAATGTTTTACATATAAACATCATCATAAAAGCATGTACTCACGATCTATTATTTCACTATGTTGATATTGTCAGCTTTGAAAAAGAAACATTTACAAAAAGGGTTTACCATTAAATGTTTGATGCTTCTAGATGGTGAAGGGAAGTAGTGCCTCATGTATTTTTTGGAGTATGTAAGGATTGCAACAAACAATAGTGAAGGTGTCATTGCCTATAGATGCATCATGTTATCTAAATGCAAGCATTTTGGGGTAATGAATAGACATAAAATGAAAGAATTATCATTAAATCTACTATGACTCATGTAATACATCTGAGTGTGAGTGAAAGGAAAGAGTCTTTGGTTGTGTGCTTCATAGAACAAGAAAAGTGAAAGCATAGTGGAATCCATGTGAGGCTGTGAAGGAGAAATGGAATTGAAAGTACCCAATTTGTGTTTCAAAGGGTAAACTCATAATAGAACAAAACTTGCAATTTTGAGTTACAAGAAAAATAAGTTGCAGTTGCATACATGAGAGAAGGTGGAGCTATTTTGTTTCCTTAGAAAAATAAGTAATGTCACCTTCACTACTACCTTATTGAGAAGCCAAATATGCATTTTCTTGAAAGAAAATGAACAAATGCTATAATGGTACTGGGGTTTCAAAAACAAAATGAACACATTAGCATCACTTTCAAAAAAAAATAGGGAACCCAGAAAGTCTAGAAGCCCTGGCCCTGTATGGGGGAACATTTCTTTTTCCTTCATTCAGAAAAAGTGGAAAATAATGTCTCTTCTTGAATTTTCAAAAAATGGAGAAACCCTAAGTTATATCTAGCATATGAAAAACCTAGTTTGTGCTCTCATGGTCATGGCCTAAGAGAAGCATTTTTCTTCACAAAAGAGAAAAACCCACTTGGGGTTTACATCAAAAATCAAAATACAAAGGAAAATAAAAGGATTTGAGCCTATGCAGGCTTTGGAGTGCTCAGAAAAAATGAGAAATGTAAGATGAGGCCATGACCTATAAAGGAGAGAATACACAAAGATTGATTAATTCTTTCCACATAAAATAGAAGATGTTGATTATTTTGTTCAAATGAGCTCGAATCGGGCTTATTTAAGAGGGAAATACAAAGCTTAAGAAATGAAACACTTACCCATCGCTTGCTATTGAAAAAACTCATCCAAAAACCCGTGGATATGGCTTCCAAATTCTCAATATGGAGGCATCCATGGCAGCCCAAGGTAATGAAAATATCAACAGAGAAAATGAACATAGAAAAATGCATTAGAAATTTACTCATGGTCATGGCCATGGAGGCCAAAATACTTCAAAAATGGAGGCCAACATGCAAGATTGAGACAAGGTGACTTATCTTTCAAGATCTTCATAAAAATATCTCCAAATAGCAAGAATGGTGAAGGAAAGTTTAAAACCATAGTCTCCATGGCAGCTCGAAAAGAGCTCTATTTTTCCTAAAGTGTCAAAGTGAAATGATGTGAAATGAGTGGATTTTGAATGGGTTTTGTTGCTAGGGTTTCCTCCTTTTTCCCTAATTTGAATTTATCATTTTTGTCACATTTCTTTTAAAATCAAAATTCCACTAATACCTTGTGGATGGTTTATGCCTTGGTTGAGTTCATGCCTTAGATTTTTTTTTTTTTAGAGAAAATTATATGTACCTTGACCCCTTCATACTAGGTTGAGCCTTTCATATGCCTTAGTAATTTTTTATGACTTTATCATATATGCCTTGGTCACATTTTATGATTTTTTATAGAGAACCAGTTTTCCTTCAACACTTCTTTTTTTTTTAGAAAATAAATGTCTAGCATTGTGTACTTGGTAATTTTTTATCAAAAAAATCATACAATTACCTTGTATCTTGTAAAAATCATAAGCAAGTCAAGTATAGTTGGAGATTTCTATTATGTAATTTTGAATCTACAAATGATATAAAACATCAATAAGGTAATATTTCTATAAATTACATTAATATTTGTTAGAGATGAAGCAGCTGATTAATTTTAAAGGTGAAAGGTATTCTAACATATTATGTTGAAGTTTAACCATTGCATATCAAAGATGCTAAAAGATAGAATTCAGTTTTTTTATTCAGTGCTTTGCAACATAAAGGAGACTACATTAATCTGCAAGATATTGCTTTCATTTATTTTCTAATGTTTCATTCATTTTACAATAAGAAATATACACAAGATTGCAAAGTGTTGTTGTTTTATACATTGAAAAGAAAAGAATGATCAACTGTCCCACACAAGCCATGGGAGTAGTTGAACTAAGGAAACACGGAGACACTATACATCTAAAGATGAAAGCAATAAAAACACATGAAAAGAAAAATGTCCATCATTTCCTGTTGAAGTCTTGTGTTGGTCTTTGTTGTTGCCTACTCCTCCTTGCTCCTGATCTTCAAGTGAACTTGCATCATGATAATAAAGGATGGTCAAAGCTTTAGATATGAATCTCAACATATGTTCTATCAACAAAAATATAGTATATGCCTATGATGCATTAAGTTAGTTGAGCAAGTATCAGATGTGTGCAAGAGATCCTGAAAAATCAAATGTCACAAGATCATTGAGCTTCACTATTTTTTCTATCTAACATGTTTGTTCATTGTGCAGGAATAGGTGAAATCTTGTTGATGGGTTCATCTCTTTTGACATCATAGCATGTGGTGGAAAAGTGGGCTCCCAAAAGGGTTGATCCCAGCATCTTGTGTTGGCATATGGCTTCTAGTGTTTTTATTGGTGTCAACCTAAGTCATGCATCTAGTCTACAATCTACTTTTGGTTTACACCGGCATAACAGAATGAAGAACAAGGCATTTGTTTAAATGCATAAATGTCAATCTAAATACCATCACCGGTCTATTATTTTTGGTCGTGGATCTCAGAGAAAGGTTTTTTGATGTTTTTAATACCTTATTCATGAAGTATATCGATGTGCATTCACTGGTGTGTGATCTAGGAGATCCGATACACTAATCTGTTGGTTATTTGTGCTAGAAGGTCGACTTGTGAATATAGTAATTGTGGATGTATGAGGAGCAATTGATTTTTTTTTTTGTGTTAGAAATATGTTTATTTGGGTCCCTACTATGTTATGGATAACTATGGATGGTGCGCATAAATATTTAATTAAGGATCTAGCCGACAGTTGGAAAGAACTTAATATTTTATGAAGTCGACATATGAATGATCAAATCCTTGATAGCGGATATATATATGAGATTGGTTTTATAATTTTAATATAGAGAATGTGTTGAATGTGAAGTATATCAGTGTGTGGTATAAAATTCAATAGAGTAATAGTGTGAATTTATCTATGTGTGATGCAAAGAGAAAAAAAGAGCAGAGCAAAGCAAAGCAAAGTACAAAATTAGAAAGAGGATCCAGAATCTGATCTATGAGCTTCACCGAAATTGTTACTTGGCATGAGTAGATGCTAATATCTCAATTCAACCTTTAGATGGTTTTAATCTGAAATTTTGTAAGGAAGTGATCCTTCCCTTTGAGCAGTGAGCTCTAGACAATGTGTATGAATGCAAGTGCACTGTCTTTTGTAAAACTTTTATTTGAGTACTCAAATCATGGATTAACCTCCATCGTGGTTTTTCCCCTAATAGGGTTCCCACGTAAAAATCCTTGTTTTATGGTGTTGAGGATAATTTATTTATGTGTTTGCATCTTTCTTTTGGTTGAATGTTGAAATGGCTTTAATATCAGATTAATGAAGTTAATATTTGTTGAACACTAATTCACCCCCCCTCTTAGTGTTCCCTTGAGTCCAACATGTTGCCCCTAAGTCTCAAGAGGGGAATGAGATAAGAAACAACATACAGATTGTTCAAGTAAAAGCATTTTTAGCTTAAGGAATACAACTCAAAGTGACTGCAAGAATCGCAAACTCATTGCTCATTCATGATTGTCAAATCAAAAGGAGCAATGTGTCAGCCCTTCCTTTTTGAAATGAGAGTCACAAATGAGAAATGAGCTCATTTAAGATACTAAACTGATCTACAAAATAGAATAAGAAGTGTACATTTTCTAATTAATAGAGTTATGTTTGCATGTAAATTTTTATTTTGTCATTGTTTGGTTCATTGAATGGTGTTGTCATCATGTCTTATTACTGGTATATACCATGTTTTTTGCTATCCATTTTGTTTGAATCATATACCTTGAAGGTATAGCCATCAAGAAGCAAAAAGTAATGACAAATAATGCTCGCATAGAGGGTATAGAAAGAAGTGTAATGTTCAATGCCAATAGGGAGCAATCATCAAAGATTTATTGCATGAGTAGAAAGAGTAATGGGACAGCAACTGAAGCAACTTGAGGAGCATCAAATTCTAATACAAACACAATCATGAGAGCATAAAATTTTTCAAGACTTTATATGAAGTGTAAGTAAAAGTGTAGCTAGTAATAATCCATGCTAGCATGTGGAATTATTAAGAGGATAAGGTTGCAATAAACAATGGCAATGCTTGGCATAGTAGATAAGAGTCCCAAGGTTTGAGCAACTTGAAAATTTTAGAAAATAAATATAGTCACAATGTTCAATGAATGAAAACTACATCATCAATAATGCTTTCATTTCGGAATCATAGAAGAGTACATAATGGGTGATTTGGGGTCTATGTTGCATTCTTCAATAAAATGCAATGCTACAGTATGCAACAAAGAAACCATTAGTGCAGACATAATCATTTTATCAAGAAATTTTCATGGGATGTCTATAAAGTAGAGTTGGTAGTACATATTTAAATTGGCACGAGATCAAGGTAATGGAGAGCAACTTGTGAGAGTGCAGAAGATAAAAGGAAAAAGAACAAAGAGAATTCGACTATCATTACAAATACAAGAAATGGAAAAATATGTCACTTCGATGTGAAGAGGACAGCAACCATGGATCAAAAAACCCAAAATGGAGGGAGTTTCTCTTCTTATTTCTTTCAAGAGGACAATGATAAAACCCACATTTGTAATACAGGGCACGGGTTTTCAATATCTTATCCTCTATTTGCACCATGAAAGAGAATATACAACCATAATTTTCATGAAGAAAACCCTCAATTTGTTTGCAAGCACAAAGGAAACACTACTAGAGAATATGAGAATCTAGAAGAAGACCATGGCCAAGTAGAAGCTTGAGGGGTTTTTCAGAAAATAAAGATTCAAGAGCCATAACTGGAATAAATAGTTGTGACCATAGGATACAAAGGATTTTCATTTTAAAGGAACCCAAGAAGCTTATACACAAAAAATGCAAAATAAAGACCATGACCTTTCATAGAGGAGATGAATAGATTTTTGGTTTATTTCATAGAAAGCATCAAACCAAACACAACGAATATGCGGAGGTAAAAGAGAGTTTCATTTTTTCTGTTAAAAAGAAGCATGATTTTCAAAGGGCTAAGCACATAAAAGAAGCAAAGAATAGCCAACCATTTTCAAACCATTTTTGTAAGGAATAAATGGGAAATTTCTTCTTTTTCATAATAGAAAATACACAAAGATGCTTACCCACAGTCCTGCTAAATATTTAAGCATTTTAATAGAGAAACTCCATGAAGATTCCAGGTAGCTCGAGCTCAAACCCTAGCTTGATGGTGTTGCATGTGCAGAGCTAAAAACTTAAAACATCAAAGTGCAATTGAATGGCAAAAAAGGTGGAGGATAAACTTTTTTTCTAGGGTTTCCCATTTTCCCTAATTCGGTCTTATGATTTTTGTCACATTATTTAAAAAATATCATGCCTTGACTAATACTTTAGCCCCTTTATTTCAAGGTCGATATTTTTCATGCCTTAGTATCTTTTTAAGAATGTGAATATATGCCTTCAAATTCTTTATGATTTTTGTAAAAAATCAAATGGCAATGCCTTAGAGTGGAAACTTTATTTTTGAAAAAAATGAAATTAGAAACCATATTTTGTCTTTGTTATTTTTTGTAAAAAATTTAAAAAGACTCAAGTCTTTTTCCCTCCTTTTTTCAAAAATTGAAACTGTAAGATATTGTAAGGCATTATTAAAGAAATGTTCAATAAATTTCTTTAGTAATTGTCACTAAAATGTAGTGAACAAAAGCAATTGTTGAGTGAAAGCTTTCCTTTTTTAGTTTGAGTGCCATTTGTGCAAAATGGAAAAAACAAGTGAACTAAACCTTCTATTTCCATTTTCAATTAGTTCTGACTTGTTTTTTCAGTGCTCTTAGGTCGAACTATTTAGGAGGGACATTTTCTATTTTTTCTCACTCATTTCTAAGGCAGTTTGGGTCCTATTGTGGAGGTTTTTCCCTTTGCTAAAAAATGGAATTTGGGTTACTATTTTGGAGAGCAATTGATTTAGATTTTTCCCTTCTCACTCTTGGAGACATATTAGAGATATATATTGCAGAAAACTTAGTTTTTTCTAAGATTATATTTGCTTCTTTCTCTATTGACCACTTGCAAAGAGCTTTGTAAGCTTTATTATTTACTGAGATATTCATGCTTTGATACTCCTTTCAGATCAATAAAAATAGTAGAGCAGTCCTATCTCATAATTTTTGTTTCATTTTTGTAGTAAGCGATTGATGCTACATTGTGATTCTAAATATTGAATCCTTTTTATGTCTCATTATTGTAAATCTATGTGTGGAATTTTCATTTGATGCAGGTTGTATGTTGTGTTTGATTTTGAACCTTCAAAAAAATTACTTGTGTGTTGTATGTTTCATATGAGATTGTGAGAGTTAGTGTTTTGAGAGCTGATTGTGAATTGATTTAGAGAATAAGTTTAAAGTTTTGGTGCATCACCCTTGAGGTTTTAGGATTTTCATTCTAAGTTATCCGTCAATCCCTTTTCTCAGAAAATTCATTAGTCTAGGTGATCTACCGGGGGAACCATCCCTCTTTGGAGATTCATTCTCATTGTAAGTCACCCACAACTTGAGAATGTTTTCATGTTTCAAGGGGAAAGTTAAGTCTAACTTAGCTAAAGGTGCAATCCCGATTGACAATAGTGTTTGGCACACCTAATGGGATTGATTGGACTCTCTCAGTCTAATATTTGATCATTTATTGCTAATATTAGGTGTGTCTATTAGTAAGATCTACCTTTGGAGGCAAAAAATCTATACACATCTAGTGACTCCAAGCTCAAGTCTATTGGTTTTAGTATGATCAAGTGCTATTTTATTTCAGAAAATCTAATTTTTCTTGTTCTCCAGCTTTTGAATGAATGAATACACCTATGTTTCATGGAAATATGTCTTATCATCCATCATACAATGAAAATTTTGCTTATCCACTCCCTTATCAGCCATATCAGCTCAATCATGTTGCTAGTTTTAATTCCATGGCTTTTCAAAAAAAATAGCATGCTCAATATAGTTACCACCCACCCACTCCTGCTTAACCTCCATATCAACCTTCATATGCTCAAAACTAGCTCCGAAAGATTGAAAAGGAGAAGATTGAAAGAATAAAGGGTATGTTGCTTGAATTCATGCTTGACTCCACAAAGCAGGTAGAGGAGATCAAGAGGTAGCACAAGTATAATCAGCAATAGGAAGAGATGACTTATCATGCCTATCTCTATGAGCAAGAGTTGGAGATGCAAAGGATACAATTTGAGAACCTTAAAAGAGAGATAGCTACAAAAGAGGAGAAAATGAAACTCATGTTTTCTCAAACACAAAGGCATGAAGTCCAAGCAACTCCTATGGTTCCAAATCAGCCTACTCAAGAGGAGGTTTGTATGTATAAATTTCTATGTTTTAGACAAAGTGAGCCTCTTAATACTTATAAATTTGAGATCCCAAGTTTTAGGTAGGATAAAGTCCTTAATTCCTCAAGCCAACCTCTTAATCTTGAAATACCAAATTTTCGAAGCCTTCATCCTTTTCAAACTAAGGAAAATAATCAAGTTCAGCCTAGTATAATTCTAGAGTCCCCCTTGAGCAACATTTTCCTTGCAAGAAATCCAAGAAGCTCCTTGAGTTTCCCCACTCGATGAATCCAAGGTTGAACCCATTGATCAGGATACCCTACTCCTCATGGAGAAGCTTAGAAATGTAAATCCATTGCGTTTAGCTTTGGAAGTTTACTGTTTAGAGCAGCAAAAGATTGAGCATGAAAAGACTTCTCCTGATGAATCTTTCAATGTTTTGACTAATGAGCTTCCTCATTTTGTTCAAGAGGATGAAATTTTTTTAATGTTTATCTTAGAAGATCAATCAATGTAGTAAGATATAAGTCAAGAAGTTGCTACTGATTATACCTTCTTCTTAGCCGAATATAAGAATGATGCATGTGCAGAGAAGAAATAAAATATTATGGAACATGAAATATTGTAGGTTTATAAAGAGGAGGATAGATATCAATGTGAACAACAAAATATTGACAGCTAATTTGAGGTGTCCAGTTAGTACAGTGATGAAGATCTACAAAGTCTGTCAAAAGAAGATAGCCCTACTTGAAAAGAAGAGCAAGTTCTCCATGAATGTGAAACATCTGATTTGTTTTTGGAACTTCCCTTGTGCTACATTGAAGAGGCTAACAAGGAAGAGATTGAGGCATTAATTCAGCTACAAGAGAAAAAGGACAATTATGTTTTGGAGGCTAAATAGCCTGTTTTGCATAAAGATAAGGCTAACTACCGGGTTGAGCAAGTAACCAAAGTATAACCTGTGCTTCAAAATAAAGTTCTTGGTGTTCTGACAAGAATTCAGGGGAGTTTTCATAAAGATGAGGTAGGTACTCATATATAGAAAAATAAAGAAAATTTTGAAGATGATTCTTTTTGGGATGACTTGGAAGATTTTTGTGCAAGTTTTGGTGAAAAAATAGCTCTTATAAATGAAGAAAAGCATGAGCTGGTGGAGTGCAAGGAGGAAGAAATTTTTCCAAAGGAGATAGAGCAAGTGTTAGACCAGCCTAAGAAACTGGTTGTTGAAGATGTAGATCATGAAGACCAAGTTAAGGTAGCTTGTTTTGATTCACTATCGAGAGGATGTCCAATTAGATTCTCTGCTCGGATGGAGCCCCAAGTTCAAGATAGCCAACCAAGGCATTCTCTTCCACTTATCCACCATATATTAGATGTACGAGATGAAGTGTATGTTTTGGTTTTTGAAGAAGAAGGGGAGCTTGCAAATATGCAAATAATTCTTCTTTTTGGCTTATACCTTCTTGTTACTGCCAAAAAATAATGAGAAAAGGTAGCTATTTTTCCCAGCCAACTAATGGTTTTGTTTAGATAGTCTGGCATTGTTGGTTAGCAGGTTAGGTTAGTGTTTTCTATTAATAAGTACTCAAGGCACATTTCTTTCAATTATATTTTATTTCCCTAAGTGTTTTTGCACAATTTGCTGGACACCAGGGCCTTAGTAGTTTTCTTTCAATTTGTTTTTGTTGTTGTTTGGAGTATTTGTAGTTAAGTTACAATTTTTTTTTTGAGTTTAGAGGGAAAAAAATTGACTCCATGCCAAAAGGATGGTTAAGGCTACTGGTCTATATTCTTATCACGCAAACATTCAACAGAAATTGCCAAAAATGTTATCAAAATTTCACCTATAGCTCTATTTGGTAGAGTTGAAGCAGTTGATTAATTTTAAAGGTGAAAGGTATTCCAACATATTTTGCTAAAGTTTAACCATTGCATATAAATGATGCTAAAAGATAGAATTCATTTTATTTATTCAATTCTTTACAACATAAAGGAGACTACATTAAGTTGCAATATGTTACTTTCATTTATTTTCTAACGTTTCATGAAATCATTTTGTAATAAGAAATATACACAAGATTGCAAAGTGTTGTTGTTCTATACATTGAAAAGAAAAGAATGATCAAATGTCCCACACAAGCTATGGGAGTAGCTGAACTAAGGAAACATATATAGATATACACTATACATCTGAAGATGAAAGCACTAAAAAACACATGAAAAGAAACATATCCAACATTTCCTATTGAAGTCTTGTGTTGGTCTTCATTGTTGCCTACTCCTCCTTGCTCCTGATCTTCAAGTGAACCTACATCACGATAATAAAGGATGGTCAAATCTCTGGATATGAATCTCAACATGTGCTCAATCAATAGAAATATAGTATATGCCTATGATGTATTAAGTCAATCGAGCAAGTATCAGATGTGTGCAAGAGAGACTGAAAATCAAACATCACAGGAGCATTGAGCTTCATTGTTTTCTATAGGTGAAATATTGTTGTTGGATTCATCTCTTTTGACATCATAGTATGTGGTGCAAAAATGGTCTCCCACAAGGGTTGAGCCCAACATGATGCCCCTAAGTCTCAAAAGGGGAATGAGATAAGAAAATAGATACAGATTGTTCAAGTAAAATCATTTTCAGCTTAAGGAATACAACTCAAAGTGACCACAAGAATCACAAACTCATTGCTCATTCATGATTATCAAATCAAAAGGAGAAATGTGACAACCCTTCCTTTTTGAAATGAGAGCCACAAATGAAAAATGAGCTCATTTAAGATACTAAATTGATCTACAAAACAAAATAATAAGTGTACATTTTCTCATTAATGGAGTTGTGTTTGCATGTAAATTTTATGTTGCATCATGTCTTATTGTTGCTATATATCATGTTTTTTGTTATCCATTTTGTTTGAAGTATATACCTTGAAGGTACAACCATCAAGAAGCAAGAAGTAATGACAAATAATGCTCACATAGAGGGTATAGAAAGAAGTGTAATGTTCAGTACCAATAGGGAGAAATCATCAGACATTTATTGTATGAGTAGAAAGAGTAATGGGACATAAACTAAAGCAACTTGAGGAGTGTCATATTTGAATACAGACATAGTCATGAGAGCATAATATTATTCAAGACTTTCTATGAAGTGTAAGTCAAATTGTAGCTAGTAATATTCCATGCTATCATGTGGAATGATTAAGAGGAGAAGGTTGCAATAAACAATGGCAATTCTTGGCATAGTAGATAAGAGCCCCAAGGTTTGAGAAACTTGTAGATTTCAAAAAAATAAATATAGTCACAATGTTCAATGAATGGAAACTACATCATCAATATTGTTTTCATTGTAATCATAGAAGAGTACATAATGGGTGATTTAGGGTCTATGTTGCATTCTTCAATCAAATTAAATACTACAGTATGCAACAAAGAAACCATTGGTACAGACATAATCATTTTATCAAGAAATTTTCATGGCATGTTTGTAAAGTAGAGTTGCTAGTAAATATTCAAATTGGCACTAGATCAAGGTAATGGAGAGCAACTTGTGAGAATGTAGAAGACAAAAAGGAAAAAGAACAAAGATCATTCATCTATAATTATAAATACAAGAAATGGAAAAATATGTCACTCCAATGTGAACAGGACATCAACCATGGATAAAAAACCTAGAATGGAGGGAGTTTCTCTTCTTATTCATTCAGGAGGACAATGACAAAACCCACATTTGAAATGTAGGGCACAAGTTTTCAAGACCTTATCCTTTATTTACACTATGAAAGAGAATATACAACTGCGGTTTTCATGAAGGAAACCCTCAATTTTTTTTGCAAGTAGGAAGGAAACACTGCTAGAGAATAGGAGAATCCAAAATAAGACCATGACCGAGTAGAAGCTCGAGGGGTTTTTTTAGAAAAAAAAAAAAAAAGATTCAAGAGCCATAACTAGAATAAATAGCCACAACCATAGGATATAGAGGATTTTTCATTTTAATGAAACCCAAGAAGCTTATACACAAAAAATGAAAAATAAATCTTGTGGCCTTTCATAGAGGAGATGAATAGATTTTTGGTTTCTTTCATAGAAAGCATCAAACCAAATACAAGGAATAGGAAGAGGTAAAAGAGGGTTTCATTTTTTCTGTTAAAAAGAAGCATACATGTCTTTCAAAGGGATGAGCACATAAAAGAAGCAAATAATAGCCAACCATTTTCAAACCTTTTCTATAAGGAATAAACAGGAAATTTCTTCTTTTTCATAATAGAAAATACACAATAAGCTTATCCACAGGCCTGTTGAAGATTTAAGCATTTTAATAGAGAAAATCCTTGAAGATTCCAAGTAGCTCGAGCTCAAACCCTAGCTCGATGGAGATGCATGTGTAGAGCTAAACAATCAAAACATCAAAGTGAAATTGAATGGCAAAAAAGGTGGAGGCCAAACTTTTTTTCTAGGGTTTCCATTTTCCCTAATTCAGCCTTATGATTTTTGTCTCATTATTTAAAAAATATCATTCCTTGACTAATACTTAGCCCCTTTCTTTGTAGGTTGATCCTTTTCATGCCTTAGTGTCTTTTTAAGAATGTGACTATATTCCTTCAAAGTCTTTATTATTTTTCTGGAAAATCAAATGACAATGCCTTAGAGTGGAAAATTTATTTTTGCAAAAAATCAAATCAAAAGCCATATTTTGTCTTTGTTAGTTTTTTCAAAAAATCAAAACAGACTCAAGTCTCTTTCCCCCATTTTTTTCAAAAATTGAAACTGCAAGATATTGTTAGGCATTATTAAAGAAATTTTCTATAAATTTATTTTGTAATTGTCACTAAAATGCAGTGAAACAAAGAAATTGTTGAGTGAAAGCTTTCCTTTTTGAGTTTGAGTGTCATTTTTGCAAAATGGAAAAAACATGTGAACTAAACCTTCTATTTCCATTTTCAGTTAGTTTTGACACTTTTTTTTTGTCCTCTTAGGTCAAACTATTTAGGAGGGAAAGTTTCTATGTTTTCTCACTTAGTTCGGAGGTAGTTTGGGCCCTATTTTGGATATTTTTTTCCCTTTGCTCAAAATGGAATTTGGGTTACTATTTTGGAGAGCAGTTGATTCAAATTTTTCCCTTCTCACTCTGGGAGACATATTGGAGATATATATTGCAGAAAACTTAGTTTTTTCTAAGTTCAGCTTTGCTTCTTTCTCTCTTGACCACTTGCAAAGATCTTTGTAAGATTTATTTTGTACTCAGATTTTCATGTTTTGATGCTCCTTTTAGATCAATAAAAATAGCAGAGCAATCCTATCTCATAATTTTTATCCCATTTTTGTAGTAAGCGATTTGATGTTACATTGTGATTCTAAATATCAAATCCTTTTTATGTCTTGTTATTGCAAATCTATGTGCAAAATTTTCATATGATGTAGGTTGTATGTTGTGTTTGAATTTGAACCTTCAAAAAAATTACTTTTGTGTTGTATGTTTCATATGAGATTGTGTGAGTTAGTGTTTTGAGAGCTGATTGTGAGTTGATTTAGAGAATAAGTTTAAATTTTCCATGCATCACCCTTTAGGTTTTAGGATTTTCATTCTAAGTTATCATTTTATCCCTTTTCTCAGAAAAGTCATTAGTCTAAGTGATCTACCAAGGGAACCAACCTATTGGCATATAGTTGTCATTGATGTCAAAAGTGAAAATCATGCAAGGAAGATGAGTGTGAAGATTTGTGGATCTGATGGCAGATTAAATGGAAGATTCAAACTGGGGTTTTTGAGAGTATTCCAAAGATGTGTTTTGTAGGTCTGGAGGTCGAAGGTTGAGCTCATAACAGAATTATTTGTGCTCTTGGACATTTTTTAGGGTTTATAAGTTAAACCCTAGGTCTAGAAATCATGGTGCCTTAACATATTTTCTATTTCATTGTTGACTGGTTGAACAGGTTACAGGTAGCTTAAGTTACTACTTAAGCCTTTGAAGTCATGAGGGTGATCAACCCCTTTTCCTAGCGCTTCAAGGTTATACATCTCTAGCAGATTGGTCAGACATTGATGTATCAGAAGGAGTCTAGGAGAAGTCTCTTTGATAAGGCGATGACTATATGATGTTGAATGCAAGACCCAGTAAGGTTGACATGCATTAATGGTACAATTAGAGAGTGAATGATAGAAGAACACGTGCCAAAAAGTGATATTGTATGGTGGTTGCACACCTCGCAATATTTCTAGTGGGACCCGATCAAGACCTGCAAGGTCTATGAGGAACGATGGTGATTAATCCATGATGGTCAAGATCGGATGGTGGTCACACGCCTTGCAAGGTTTGTGTGGGCCCATTTTCAAGCTCATGAGATGAGTGAATTTTGGACATGTGTCTTGGTGTACCCCGTGTATGGAAAAAGGTATATGAATGTGCTCAACAAAGAAGATTGATCAATGGTGATCGAACGGTGATAAGTGAAAGGTGATGATGAAGGAGGATGACATGCATTGACCATCATAAAGAAAATGGCAGGATGACATGTGGCAAATGGTTAGTGGTTGATTTTGCATCGTTGTTGCAAATCAATGATTGATGGCTAAATGATTATATAGATGATCAACGATGAAGATTTGAACAACTATATATCGAATGGTTGTGTTTTAAAGCTACAATAGTGAATGAGATCCAATGGATCGTGGCACGAAGAAAGAGATCGAAAACTAGTATTCAAAGTTGAAGATCTCAAATGGCTAAGTTTGTGTGAACAAGGTTTTCAATTAGAAACTGACACAAAGCAAAGAATTAATTGGTGTAACTATAAATGAGATTTGATACACACAATGGCAACACAGATTGCAGAGGTAATCATTGAGACAAAAATTAAGATCATATTGAATAATCAGAAGAACTCATTAAATGCACAATCAGATTTTAGGGTTTGGCAGAGAGAATGAAGGGAAATTCTCTATAACTGAATTAATTATTGTATGGCTTGATGCATAGGTATAGTGATATCTGATAAACCTTATCAAATATCTTAATTATGGTGTGTTTCTCGATGAACTAGTATCTTTCTAGTGAAGCTAATGAATAAGGGAAACCCTAATATGATGTTAGGGCTGATCTAGATGATGAAGTGGATTGTGAGGTAGTAATTTCACATTGGTGAAAAATAAAGACAATCAAGAATTTATCCAAGTGTTAAAGTGCATTGTTGAAGGAGTGTGAGAAGTTATTGTGTGCATTGTGAGCATAATAGAGAGAAGTATAGTTGAGAATGCAGTAGAGAAGCAAGTTCATAATAGAGGAGAGTGCAAAGTAGAGAAGAGTGCAGAGCAGAAGTATGTGTTGTTGAGAGTGTAGGTACAGTAGTAGAGTGTAAGTTGCAATAAGTGCAACAAAGTATTATATGTATTGATGCATCTTAGGTTTATGTAGAACCAAATTGTATGCATATATGAATTTGTAATGTTGTACTGAGTTGTAGCTCATATTAGGGGATTGGTGTCTCCTTGGAATGGATGTTCCTAAATTAGGTAGTTGATACTTCCTTGGGTTGGTGCCCTAAAACATTGTAACTAAATTTCATTTCTTGTGAGGTTGGATTAGGATATTAGATCCTAGCAACATTTCTCATCGTGGTTTTTCCCATCTTGGGTTTTCCACGTATATCCTTTTTTATGTGATGTGTTGTGTGCTTGACTATATTTATGTATCACATCCTTAATATATGTAGATTAAGGGTTAAATAAAGTAGTCTCCACAAAACTTCTTTAAGAAGGATAGAATTTAATATCTATTGATTCACCCCCCTTCTTAGTAAATTGTCGTGTTACAAAAATTGGTATCAGAGTGCCCCTAGGTTCCCTAGGAGAAGCTTAACCATCTCGGGTAGGTCCTTGATTTTGTGAACACAAATG
Organism: Sequoiadendron giganteum; assembly: GCA_007115665.2. Lineage (NCBI taxonomy): Eukaryota > Viridiplantae > Streptophyta > Pinopsida > Cupressales > Cupressaceae > Sequoiadendron > Sequoiadendron giganteum. The sequence goes on from CM021105.1 coordinate 209,681,384, forward strand.
GCCAATTAGGAAATATCTTCCTCAACCAAGCCACCTAAGTTCTATGGAATAGATTATTCCCATTAGATCTCATTAATGAAAGGGTATTTGGGATCCCTAAGTTTTTATGTCTAGATGTCAATAGTAATGTACCACTTACCACACCTCTTTCTGATCCTATAGCTAAAAAGGACTTTGAGAATAATGAAAAGGCATGGTTTGCTACTATGAATAGTCTATCTAGGTCTGTGCACAACAAAGTTATGTATTGTAAGAATTCACAAGATGTTTAGGAGACATTAAAGAAGATTTATGAAGGAGATGACAAAGTAAAGTTGGAAAAGTTGCAAATATTGAAAGCTAGATTTGAAGGTCTAAGAATGACAAAGGAAGAAAAGATTGTAGACTATCTAATGAGAGTTAATGATATTGTGAACTCTATTGAGCGGCATGGAGAAGAGATGAAAGAGGATGTAGTTGTATTGAAATTTCTCAGATCAATGGCATACAAGTATGATTCTAAGATCTCAACCATAGAAGAAGGGAGAGAAATAGATAAACTAAAAGTGAAAACCACTTTGTGGAACTTATATAATAGGTACCATAGTGAAAACCTGGAAAATAGGTGTTATGTTTGAATAAGACTTGCATCATTATCTATCGGTACTATCCACAGTACCCACCCATTTGTCTCTTAATAAAACATGTGTCCAACCATGTCTTGGTACTAATTTAGGAAAGTAGTATTGTCTCCAATTGGTGGAAACTTGTCAAAGCTTATTATGGATTAGATATTTATGCATCCTATCATGGTCAAAAACAACAAAAAATTAAAAAAAATCTAGAAAACAATAAAATTAAAAACATCCCGAAAACAACAAATCAAAAACAACTTTGGATTATTCCTTCACTCAACAAATTCTAAGATATCAACATTTGCTTGAACCTCATAGCTAGTTCAAGTAGATTTCCCACAATATATCCTCTAGAATCAGAAGTGGAATATCAATCCAAGTTATCAATGCTGTTTAAATCCCAAAAATAATTATCCTTTGAGTCAACAAGTCAAACTATGTATTCTCTACGTGTACAACGTAGGAAAGGGTTATCTCATATCAGCCCCCGAGGCCCTAGGTTAGTCCTCTTAGTTTTCTATCATGATTTATTTCAACTTAGTTAAAAAAATACAAAATCCAAAAACAAATTCACAAACCATAAAATCCAAAAATCATTCGAAAAAATAGAAAAAATCAAAAACAAGTTTTTCCCAAACCAAGTGAACTACGAGCCTCTGCGTGTACAACATAGGCAAGGCTTATCTTTGATGAGCCCTCAAGGACCTAGGTAGTCCCCTAAAAATAACAAAAATAGTATTATAAAACTTAAAAAATAAAAAATTGCATAATAAACAAATCATCACCTTCACCCTTTCACAAAACAAACAAACAAACAGAGCAAACATCGAAAGCTAGAACTTTCAAGCAAACAATTGCAAAGATTCGATTACAAATAGACTAAAAAAAAGCCAAATTATTAACTACTTATCTTTTTGACAAGTCACCAACAACATCCTGAGATATGCCTTAACGGATTTGTTTCTATGATAGACATGATCAACACAAGATAATAGCCCCAAACCAAATAGATATGGAAAGTGTACTACAAATTTTTTTTTATCTTTTTATAGTATTATTTTTATGATTTATTTTATTGACTCATTCCCATGATCTCTCAAGGATATCCATAAGGATTTAGAGAATAAGGAATGGGGTAAATTGAGCATCATTTCTATTTTTTGTTTGTAAGATGTTTTTATAATACTACCACGATAAATACTTTATTTCTTGAGTATATGGAAGTTGTTTTGAAATAGTGTGTGTAGCAGGTGCATGTTAGGTATTCTATACCTCTTTGTGTAACTGTTCTGAAAGGTTTTAACACAACTCAACCATGTATATTTTAAAAAAAGTTTTTGTATGTCTAGTATGAGCAAGAATATTCTTTGTATGTTGATTCAAAGTCCATGCAATGATACAAATTTACCTTGGTGAATAGTATTTTTTTGTTACATCAAACAAGATTTTTACAAATGTGAAGCCTCCAAGGAAAGTGAAAGCAACTCAACAACAACTAACAACATCACATTTCTATCCATCATCAAATATTCCTTCTAACTAACATTCATCCTACATCACAATATCATAAGTACCACATCCTTCCTACATTCACAATATCATCAATAAATATCATGATGAGAATAAAGTAATAAAAGCATCATGTATCATGTATAAGGCATACATCCGTTATATATAAAAATTAGTCATAATAAAACGTCATATGAAATAAAATATGATCAATCCACCAATCTACATCATATACATACATCAAAAAAGTATACAAAAACATATACAACCATACATCCATCATCATACATCATCATGCATAAAGCATCACATAAACATATAATGAAGTCAAATTGAAGCATGTATATCTCATATATATCATCATCAAAAAAGGAGAATGTCATAGTACATCATCATCAATGAAATAAGTGTGATACGATAATACAAAAATATACATATACACGAGGTCTCAACTACGCCGATGAATATATATACAAAATCATGTCTGCAATATAAAGTCTTTGAAAAATGAAAATAAAAAAGATCAAGTAGAAATATGTCACTGCCCGTCCAAAGGGGGAGGACTCTAAGGATTAGTTTGCACATCAGGATTTGGTTATCTAACGGATTGATCACCTAATGCAGTAGTAGTAGCAATAATTGGCTCTCCAAACCATGATCATCATTGCTCTCGAGGAACAAAGGCATCATACAAAGTTTGGTAATATGTAGACCTCTGCAGCAACTGATCTCGATCAACACGAATACTATCATTCCCTACCCTCAGACTATCCCTCTTAGTAATAATAGCCTACAACTGTGTCTCTAAAACAAGATGACACCCAATCTCTATGTCTTGCTCCGCCCTGAAACCATCTCGCTATGTTGTCAATGTGGCAATTTGTTTCTCTACGGACTATCACCACACTATCTCTACAGCTAATTATGCACCTCCATCCCTAGGTGGTGGATAGGTACCTATAACATATCCCTGATCCTGCATCTGATCACCTTGTCCACCTTGGGCACAATCATGTCAAGCCCTACCAAGTTTCTCTACTAAAACCTTGAGGTGTTGTCTCTCACCTCGGTAACCTATGATGTCTTCCCTACCCACTATGGGATCACCACTAGGATCTATGAATCTCAATGGAATACATTGTGCCCACTAGTGATCATAATCGGGAGTAGTACTCGAATCTACTAAGCCCATTGGCCAACCCCATCTGACTGGGGCAAGAGCTCTAAATGCAACAATAACAACATCTTGATCAGCGTGCAAACCCTAGACATGGACCTCTCTGGTGGTCCAACCAAACCGAGCCTCATAAGTGTCTGGAAATCAACCAGGTGTCTCTCTCCAAACTACCTACAAACCATGTTAGGAAGATATCTCTCCAAAAGAGAGGGTACGAACGATCAACCATCTATTCTTTCTACAATAAACCAAATGCTCCTGATCATCAAGTCATGCCTCACAAACCATATAGGGTCTCCATGAAAAAAAAGGTATATCATCGAATAAATGATGCTAGTAGGGAAGCTATCCAGGTAATGTGTAATGCAAAAAATCTCCATAGTGATAAGAGTACATATCCTCAATAGTATGATCTAATATATCATCAGGACGTGTGATTGAGATATGCTCCTAGGCCCATACATGAAGAAGAGTGACACTGGCAGAAATAGATTTCCCACCATGATATGCAACCTCATGCATATCTCTATATACGTGGGAAAGAAGACATGGACCCCATGTGTATCTAATCCCATGCTTGAACATCTTCTCGATGCATATACCCCATCCCATGGGAAACTAATAACCTCTCCTATCAAGAACAAAAATCCCCGACACCAAACCATAGAGAACAAGAGAAATGGGATCAACACTACCAACAAAATATGATAAAGTTGTATCGAACCTTGAGATGTCTTACACCAATAATGGGACACATAGCATGGGTACCCCATCAAACAGAGTATGTAACAAGCTCACCATGAATAGGAATGTGGAGGATCCTCCACACATCCTCAAGAGTAATGGTGGCCTCCCCTGTAGGTAAATGAAATGAAGATTTCTCTGAGTGCCACCTCTTCGCGAGTGCAATCATCATCGCACTATGACATCGAATGGTGGGCATGTAAAAAATGTAACACAACCAGATAACATCTAAGAAATATTGCTCTAGCTCATGAAACTCAACAATCAAGTTAAGAAAACCATGTGATCATCGCTCCCTAGAATGAAGTGGATTAAGGATCACCTATAATCATTCAACACACGATGTTAAGGACTCACTCTAAACACAAAAAATGAAATAAAAATGATGAACAAGTTGACTTAAGGTCACAAAAATTCAAAAGTAGACAACTTCTATCAAAAGCGATAAAAAAATTAGCAAAAGTGATGGAAATATGCAAGAGCGAGCAACTGAGTGTCAAAAGCGGGGAAAGAGTGCAAAAGCACAAATAGAGCAAGTGCATAGAAAAAAAAATTAAGCAATGAAAAGCGCACAAATTGAGCAAGTGCTAAAATCAAATGCGCAAAATTAGGTCAAGGGCACCAAAACATAGAAAGTGCGCAGAAAAATGTCAAAAGCAACCAAAATACAAAGAAAAAGCACCCAAACTGACTCAATAGCGCCAAAATCTCAAAATTTTCACTTTTGACTAGTTTGACTTAAAGCATTAATTACGGAAGCATGGAACAACGAAAGCAAAAATCAAAAGGGTACATACTAGGGCATCGACGCTTGCAAACCGTCCAAACTCTCAAACCAAGTCTGTGCGATGTGGGGCTCCCCAAATCCTCGACATTGCTCCTCGACAACTAAAAAAAATGAGAAAACCAGAGGCAAGAAATCACTATTGGATCAAAATGGAAATGAGTAAATTAGAACCCTAATTACCTATTTTAACCCCCAAAAACCCTAATTTTTACTTAGGAAAATTCTAGGTTACAAATAGGAGCTCTCGAAAAAATTTGAATGAGCAATGAAAGACCTATAGACTTAATTTTTTTCCCTCTACGCATCGAAACTAAAATAGAATAGTGTCGTGATCCTGACCTCAAAAGTGATTTTTTCGGCCAACCTCTCGAGGGGCAGCCCAGAGTCCTACCATCACTCCATTGACTACCAAGGCACAGTGGGGCATATAATTTTTTTCAAAACTTGATCTTAACATTGGAATCTTTAAAATAAAGCAACCAGTACTTTGTCTCAAAGAGGGGGAAAATGTAGACATGTAAAATTGACCTAACACCTATCACAAACCTTAAATGACATTTTTGCATCATCTACATCATTATCATTAAATATCACTGCATTTCACATCAAAAGCATCAAAAACCCTAATTTCCCCTATTAATTTAATAATATGACATTATTTAATTAATTCACTTTTTCATCATTTTTTATGGATTAAATAAATTTCACTTATTTAATAAAGTCTTCAAACCCTAATTTTTGCTATTAATTGAACAATACGAAATTATTTAATTAAATCACTTTTTCATCAAATTCGACCAATTAAATAAATTTTATTTATTTAATAAAGTCCTAATCTAACTTTATTCCTCTTAATTAATTAAATAACGTCGATTATTTAATTATTTAATTAATTCACTTTATTCCCCTAAGTCAATTAAATTATTAAAACATAATAATTTAATCACTTTCCCTCCAAATTTGAATAATTGAATAAAACTATTCAAAACATCATCAAAAATCAAATCAAACTAATGCAACTATTTTGGAAAAAATCAAACATGATTTGCACATTCAACTCCAAAAATAACTAATTAATTAAATCAATTAATTAATTATCCTCACCCACTTTCTTGATTGAGTAAATTACAATCCTCTGATTTCTCAATCTATTTCCTAATTGATCAATCTATTTCCTAACTAATCAATCTATATTCTTGACAAATCAATCTATTCCTCAATCACACTAATTGTGCAATCAATTTGCATAGATTATGCCCATCTAAATCCTCTCAACATCTTTCGACCATCAATCAAGATATTCTACTATGTGATTCTGAGCATTCATTCGAAATCACAAATTCTATATAACAAACCTCTTTCCTCACAAAAAAGGATCATAGAATAAATACAATCTATGCAACGAAGTAATGCCAAATCAACATTGACAAAGTTTCAACCAACATCTTCGATCAAACGCATGCATGCTCTTTAAATCTCTTGCATGTAACAATGGAGGCTTTGTATTGATACTAGCAACCCAACACATCTTCGTGAATACACTTTGACATAGGATGGTAACCTTTCCTTTGCTTTTGAACTTATTTTGATATCGTAGGATTTCATTGTGTGTTTTCAATAGCTTAGAAAGTTTCATTTCATGAGTGAAGGAATGAATCTTGATGGTTGTTTTTTATTTAGATTAGTTTATATTCGATGTAATTATCTTGTTTACACTTGTAGATTTCCCCCTCACACATTAGCAATTATTGGATGGCTAATGATCAAAATTTTGAAGTCAAGCCATTTTCATTTATAAATTCATTTAATTACTTGCATTTCATATTTTCACAAAATAGAAATAAAAAGAAGCCTTCATATATATATAGAATATCCAAGAATTCAAATTCTAATTGATATTTCCACTCATAATTGATTGCTCTTTTTTTCTTTTCAAACAAAGGTTGTTTATGAATCACAAGTAACTCATATTATTAACAATATAAACTCCACTCGTGGTTAATAATATTAATAAATTAATTTACTATGAGTCAAAGGGTAATCATTTAACTCATGTGATCATAAGAATCAGTTGATATAATAATATCAATTCATGCTATAAGAATATTTCACAATTCATTTGTTTTTATGTCTCGAGCTTACTTAACTATTGATCTTGTGGTTGGTGTCAGTTCTTAACCCCAATTGCAATCCTCCATATTTATTTCTTAGCACTTTGATCCAATAAATATGTTTCATGTTTCTTATTCCAAGTTTCCACTTCTAAAGATTAACACATTAGTAGTGTGAGGCCCACCCCTATGCTACATCTAGTACTTAGATTATTTTGAGTTTGGTTATTGTCTATGCCTATTGATAACATTGATGATAGGATATTTAAATGATTAAGTTTATATGATGATTTGATTTTGATTATGCTACATGCTTAGTAATCTGATTATGATGATTGATTTAATTTTATGTTGGTTATTGATTTTGTTTAATTTGAATCTCGAAACTTAATGATGAGTGAATGAAACAAGTGATGTGAACCAATCATGTTGCAATTGGATGACTATGAAAACTATGGTTAATGAAAATGGGATACGATAGTTGGCTAATGATTTTTTAATTATGTTATTGGATATTTATGTTATGTAAATTATGAAATTTGTTTGAATGCAATGGTTTGATTTTTTTATATGAATATGAGTTACTTGGATGGATTAACATTGCATTAAGTGTGCAGGTACACTTTCCATGGCCAATGGAAATTGGAGGTGACCCTTGGGAACCCTAAGTAATTTATCCAATGAAAACCAAACTATAGTCCATTTCAAGGGACTATAGTTTCATTCTGTGATTTATTTTATTTGTGATGTAAGGTGTGAATGTTGTTAAATTGATTTTTATCGCCATATCATTCCATCTAGGTGATGAGTTGTCCATCCAAGTGGATAAACTCGGATTTGAACTTTTAGACACTTTTTGGGGATTGAAAAGTGATATTTTTATGTGTTTTTATGGGTTTAAAGTCCTTAGGGAAGGTACCTATGGGTTAGGTACCTTTGTAGATCAAAATCTTGGTTTAATCTCAAGATTGGGCACTCTTTTTGAGACCTTTAAGAGCTTTGACTAAAATAAGGTTTTGGGAAGTGGGATGGGGACTAGTCTCTTTCCATTCCCACTTCTCCAAATTGCCTTGGAAGGCTCCCAAGATCTCACACATGTGTGAGCACACATGGGTGAGTGTGTTTGGGAGAGTGAATGGGAGGTTGAAAAATGTCAACTCCCTATTCAAAGGAATTAAAACTTGAGTTTGTATAAAACAAACTCAAAAACGAGGGTGAGGGGATTTTTTTTTTGCATTCTTCATTTTGGTTGAATTTTGGGGGGTTGAGGAGATTGAAGCAAAAGCTTGGAAGAAGTGGAGTTGTGTGGATCCTTAACTCATCCTTCTCTAAGCTTGGTTTTGAGGTAGATTCACCACCTTTTATGTTTCAATATGTTTTATTCGAAAAGATTATATGTGTATGTAAATATGTGTTTGGTATTTTATCTCTTGTGTTTTGCTTGTATCTTTATTTCAAAATGCTTTTGGTGCTTGTTTTCTTGTGTTGTTGAATGTGGTTAATGTGATGGGAAATGGGTTGTATAGGGATAGGCTCACCCAAAATTTGGGTAGAGCATCCCTCGTTGGGGATGGTATGGAGTAGGAACCTCCATGGGGAAGTATAATATCTCCTTGAGAGGAGAGGCTCAAAAAGGGTATGAGTACCCATATACAATTGTAAAATGGTAGAAATGGTTTTGGTGGTATGGGTTTGGAGTAGGAGGAGATATTAAAAGAAGGGTTGCATGTGAAATGAGGGGAGTATGATATTGACTTGTTTCTTGTTGCTATTATTATGAGTACCCATATGGAGTGCATAGTCCACCCTCCATTCCCCACTTTGGATTCTTGATGGAATCCTAAAGTTGTGTGAAAATCCCTTGGGTGGGTGTGTATCATCTTGAGTGTAAATATTATTTTTCTTGGTTTTGTTTGCACCCGGTTCCCACAGTTGTCTCCTAGCTCGGGGTTGGTTGGTTTTCCAACCAAAGGTTGGGAGGTGAGCACTACCTTGGCTATGGAAAAGTGTTGTGTTCTCTGTGTAGGTTGGAAGATTTGGGATACAAGCAGATTTTGAAGAAATCATATTTGTTGTGCCTTTACAGATTTATGAAAATGTTGTAGTTGTCAAAACAAATTCTTGATGAACCTTTGGAGATGTAATGTAAAAATTGTGTATGAAATGTTATATAATTAGTATGTGGTACCCTTATTCCTCCTATTTTTCAAATGGAAATATTAGTCTAATGTTCCACCCTTTGACGAAATTTAAAAGAAAGAAATATGTGATTATAGGTATTATATTTATTTTGGGTGTTTCATTGGTGAATGGGTAGAAAGACCATGTCAATATTTGTATCATGTTATACATCTATATTATTGTGTTGCAAAATGACCTCCTACATTCTTTTGACATTAAGAAGGAAAGATTTGCTTTGTTGCATAAAAGAAAGAAATGTATATTTGGTTTTTGAGATAGTAATTATTATTCTGCTTTGGAAATAATATAAAATGGAATTTTTTTACATTTATAGCTTTATGAAATATAATATGATTCTTGTAAAAGCTACATGTAACGTGTTGAGAGAAATCTCATGAAATAAAAATACAGTCAGTAAATTATTGAAATATCATGTAATAGGAATACAATCAGTAAATTATTTCAGAATAACTTGTCCAAGTGTAATTTTGTTAAAAATGTATTGCCATCTATAAAATTCCATTTCCTATCCCAAGATTTTAGCTCTCTGGTACGTGAGGAACAAAGTTAGATAAATGGTATCCATCTCCTGAATTAGTCGGATTAGAGAGGCATTTAGAATGGCAGCACCCTTTAAGAAATTTTTATTTCCATATAGTATTCTCATTTCAATAGCTACAAGAGTGAATCTTGGAAGGAAACAAGATTAATAAAATAAAATCAGTAGCATGTCTTAATACCAGTCCACAGTTTAACTACTCAAGCTACACAGTGGGTCTATATGTGCCTTTCACATATATTATTTGTGTTGTTAGTGATCAATACCAAAGGAAAATAACGGGTAGGTTTAATGAGCCCCCTTTTAATATATAAACCCGAGGATATCAGTACATCTCTCATAGGTCTTTTATTTTGCGTGCATATAATACAGAAGGACACTCAGCTGCTCAATGTTCATTCATGGACGAAGTGGGTAGGGATGCATAGAACATAACAGAGGGCGAACAACAGTGATAAGTAAATACATCGATGAAATGGGTAGAAAAATTGTGGGATAAAATAAACAAAAAAAAAAAGAGGAAGTTTGTTCTCTCCAATTTCAACGGCCATATTGAAGTGCTTTCAGTTAGGGCAATAAGTATAGCTCTGCCAGATGTGTGTCAATAAGCATTTAGGATAATTTGGTAGGATGGTGAGGAAGGTGGGATAGTATACCTGTTCACCCGTCAACTAAGGTAACTTGATGCCTAAAGAACTGGAACCATTGACGTTTCAACTGTTACAGTGATGATTAAGTCATATACAACATAAAATGAAGAAATATATCACCATTCGTTTAAGCCTATGCGGTTGCTAGGTCCAACCTTGGTAGTCTAGCCCTTGTGCAAGTCCTCAACATTACCCAACAGTCATAGTCACCATCTTTTCCTCGAACCTGCGAAAGGGAAACATCAATTAAAAATAACAGTGAAGATACATGCTAACAATCTTATCAGAGAAAACAAAAGCTAAATCCTTGGTCGATTAAGCAGTCTTCTCCTATAGCCTTAACTCAATTCTTTCTGCCTATTGTCTCGGTCAAGTATAAACTAAAGAGAAGAGAATCCTTGCCATTTTTCCAAGAATGAGAGACACCAAGCGATTATACTGGAATACGCCAATGGTGTTGGGTCTGATAGCATGCAGAGAGATATTTAAATAAATTTGGTTGAGTAACTAATAGTTTTAGCATGTGAGAGGGAGAGGTCTTCTGCTTCTTATCTCAATGTTGGGGCGTCTATGCTTTATGAATTTGAGTGCCAGACTTCAGCATATTTCATTGGATGATCAGACTGGTATACTATGGCAGACCCTCGAACTTGCCCAAACGAAAGGACTCTTGCTATTGATCTATTGTTTTACAATCTATCTTTTCCCTTCTATCAACTCGTGATTCTAATTGACTTTTGAATCAATTCTATTTGTTGGCGAATAGAAAGAGCTAACCGTTAATTTTCAGGTTCTTGGAAATCACGTAGTTGTGTTGTAGTTAGCGCTAGATTATCATTTGGCATGGTGTGTTAATAAGCACTCACAATGACATTAATATCAACTAAATGAGTAACGTCAATATAAAATTTTAAGTTGCAGTCTGTAACTGCAAGGAAATGATAATAAGAAAAAAAGAAAAAAACATTGTCTTAGTTGCTACGTCATAACAGTCGAAATTATCAATTAACTTGGATAATAAATCGAAGTTAAATCTAGGAAATCACTGTCAGTCTGAGTTTGCGCATGGAGTTTGGGAATGGATCTATGCTTTAATAAAATGAAACAAGAGAGGTAAATATAATGCTCCTAATGATGAGGCTTTCGTTGGACGATCGCCTACCCACATTCGATACACACTCTATCTTGTAATGTGGTCCTCTACGTGGAAGAAAGGAAATAGTGGGAGGAGAAAACATGGCTATTTAATTCAAGCCATAAAAATATGAAAAAAATTATAAAGTCATTCATTTAAGATAATATCAACCAAAATAAAATAAGGAATGTATAGCTTCTTAAATAAAAAGATCTTTCAAGTAAATCTAAAAGAAAGAAAAGTCAAAGTCAAAAAGAGGGTTACGTGCCATAAAGGCTTAAGAGAGGAGGGAAGTATATTCATTTAAAATTAAAAGAAATAAAAAAATTTAATAAGCATCAATAGTACTCATTCCTAAAAGAGGGAGGTTTATTTAAATTATTATTATTATTTTTAATTCTTTTAATTCTCTCTTTTCACGTAATATATTAAATAAATATATAAATAAATAAATATTCACATATAATACTAAAGAATCATGTAATTATTTAAAAATGGAAAATAAAATAAATAAAAGAGTAATTGATAATTAAATGAATAAATACATTATATATAGATGAGATATATTTCTTGAGCTATTAATTTATGGTAATATTAAGAGGTGTATTAATTTTCCTCCTCATGAGAGAAGTTAATATGAATGCTGACATTAATATTATTGTTAACGAACAAGGTTAATCTTATTAAGAAAAAGAAATGAAATATATATATATATATATAAATAAATATACAAAAAAAAAGGGAGTTAATAACAATAGTATCTTGGTTATCTATAGGGACTATTAATTCTCACTGCTATTATGGTGAGAGATAACACAGTTGCATCAGGATTGATGATAGCCGATTTTATTAAGGCAAACCAATCTTAATGTGTCCCCAGTTGGATGGTGTTGGAGTGAAAGTCCAAACACATTTTTTTTCAAATCTTAGTATTGATACCCCTGAATGGTAAACGTGAAACCCTATATAACCTGATCAATAGAAATGCTTGTTCATCAATCAAGGGTGGGCGTGATAGAATTCACACAGATCACCCTAGTACTCTTTCACTCCTCACCTCCAAACTATGTGTCATTGATGACATGGTACGTTCAACCTCATTCGATGCATACAGATGGTTACCATTTGGGGCATGGTATAACTTTCAAGCAAGTGTTATGATATTGTTTCAAAAAAAAATTGTTAATTACATTGTTTTCCCTTCAGTTAAATTATGGGAATTACAAGTAGAATATGGTCATGTCTCAAATATTCACCATAATTAGTTAATTAAATCTAGGTATACCTCATTAGTCCAAAAGTATATCACAGATACTTATAATTTAAAAGCAAGTTTTTTTCAAGTTTTAACTTACTTGTCGGTACCATGTCAATTACCTTCTTGAATTTTGGCATCTTCTCCTAAAATCATAAAATTTCAATCATTTCTTTTATTTGACCTCTTCTTTATGTATTTTATCAATTTGTATACTCAAGTACTTCTATCCTTACAAGATAGGCATCCATCCATTGAGAATGGGCATCCGACCATACGGGTTGGGCATCCAACCATACGAGACATGAGTTCATCTATCCATCTAGGATAGGCATCTACCCAAACGAGGTAGGAATCTATCCATATAGGATAAGAATGTGCTATGGCTAGAGATTTAGACTCATCGAGACAATTTGGGTCCTAAGTCACTCTCTAAAGACTACACTTCCCTATTGGAAATGTATCGAGGTCGCCATCTTTAGGAGTATATTTAAAATTAAAATTAGCTTGAGTCTCGACTCAAAATTTAGCATAAAGCCTTGGAGAATCAAGCAAATCCATCTAGGATTCCTTCTAAGTATACAAAGAAAAGAAAAAATATTTTATGGATATAACCCTTAAACTTGATGATATTTTTTTTCAAAAAATATAATTAATATCAAATCTTTTAATAGAAAAGAATGCAACTTTTATTCACAACAAAAGATAGGAGGACTCATACTTTTATTTATATAGCTATTTCCTTACAAGGATTACATTCTTACTTTGGTTCCTTTTCTTCAATGGGATCCTCTTCAAAATTTTCATTGAATTCTTTTTATTTTGGATGTACCCAAAGGTATTCCATCCATACCTCATGGCTTATCTTGGGGAAATTTCATCCACACCCAAATGGCAAGTGTCGTACAACCAATGGTTTTCTCTTCTTAGGTTCCATCTTGACTTAATCCTTATTCATCTTCCCTTTGTTTAACTTTATTTGGTTCATGGCTGATGCAAGAGTTTTCAAGTCTGGTATTATTACCACCTCCTAAGAGAGTGATATTCTTTTCTTGTCCTTAGAATTAGATAGTTTTAATGCCCCCTTATTCTTATTTTTTTCCCTTCTCACACTTTTGGATTTCCCCATATCTGGAAGACATAAATTCTAATTTTGTTAGATTATAACAAAAGACAGCATTCAATTTATAACATGGATATTGGTAGCAGGAAATCAAGCCTAGTGTTTGAACCTCGAAATGATACTTACATGTAATAACCAGTTAAGAAAATCTTAAAAATAATTAGCTATTTTTTTTTGAAATAATAGTTTATATCAGAACTATCTTATCATTATAAATTATATATAACACATTAATAGAAAATTACAAATAGAATTTATCTCCAACATCTTTATTCAAACATTTGAAATGATGCTTACATCAAGTAAAACTTGCTCACCACCCGACCATATTGCCATTGTGAAGCTACATGGACTCTAGCCAAACCGTCGATAAAAGAAAGGGACTACCAAACTATTTTGCTTAAATTAATCCCTTCTTATAATTTTACAATTTTAGCATTGTGTTTGTGGGTATGCAATCCTTTCTAGGACTCCTAATCCCAGATAGTTTCCCGATGACTACCACCCACATAGTGTTGGAAGTTGAATTACTCTGAGAGGGGGGGTGAATCAAAGTAATGTAGAAATTTAACTTTTGAAACTTGAAATGCAGATATAAAAGATGACTTTGAAAAAAACTAAGTGAACTTTTAGCAGCACTGAACTTTTAAAT
>CM021105.1:209695980-209744626 GCA_007115665.2 Sequoiadendron giganteum
AACAACTAACCTCCCCACTTTTTGATCACCAAGATCCTCATTGAGGCAAGGTAAGAGCATATGTTGTTTTGGGCTTGAAACAACATCCTTTCCACTTTCTGATCACCAAGATCCTCATCGAGGTGAAGTGAGCTTGCATACGGTGTATAGGATATGGGGCATTATAGTTATCATCTACTTAAAAGAAGTAAGGAAAAAAATTATCTTCCACTTATTCAATGGTGAGTGAATTTCACTTTTTTAGTGGAGTTAGGATCTAATAAATTAAGGAAAAGAGAACACAAATACTCTTCCACTTATTCAGTGGTGAATGAAAAGTACACGAATACACTTCCACTTATTTAGTGGGGTTAGGATCTGAATATATAATTAAAATTCAAACATAAATACTCAAACTAAATATATGAATGATAAGTGCATGAATACTCTTCCACATATTCAGTGGTGAGCGATATTCCACTTATTTAGCATTGGGGTTAGGGTCAAAATATATAAATAATTGAAATAAAAATAAATACTCAAACTAAGCATATGAATGATAAGCACATGAATTCTCTTCCACTTATTCAGTGGTGAGTGATATTTCACTTATTCAATGGGGTTAGGGTCCAAATATATAAATAATTGAAATGATCATAAATGCTCAAACTAAATATATGAATGATAAGTACATGAATGCTTTTCCACTTATTTAGTGGGGTTAGAAATATATCATAAATAACATAAATTATCTTGATAACCATATAACTATCCATCGAGAGAATTAAATATAAAATTTAATTTATTCATGGGAATACTAGCTTCATCACCCACATAAAGAAAACTTGTGATACTTGCACCTATATGATTACTACATTCGATTTTCTTTTCAATAATTGATTGTAGTATGCCATGCAACTAGAGCTGGTAATAATTTATACTTTTTTCAATGATCTAAAGATCCACTAATTATATTATGCTTATATTAATCATTAGACAAATAGAGAAACTATTAAAGAGGAAAAGGGTCACAATTTAATTTACCATCCATAATTAAATACTCCCTTCCACTTTTTGGTAATAAAATTTACTATCAATTGAAACTAAGACTTAATCCCTACATGTAAAAACTTGTTACATTACCAAAATCATGATCCTAGGTATCTTAACACAATTGGATACTTAGAATTTAACTTTCTATAATAAATAACAATTGATTACTAGAATTTATCATTCTACAATAATTAAGTACAACATACTATGCATCTAAATTTGATAATACTTTGATTACTATATATATATGTTTTAAAGAGAAGTATCAAATCCATTAATGATAATCTTAACCAACCAATAATAAAGCAAAAATATTCGAAGATAATAACATCTAAATATTATTTACTAACTATAACGCTAAATTTTACCTTTTAATTGTATACCGAAACCTTTCTGATGTCTCAGAGACTATATACTAGCATATATATATATTTAATAATATATATAAAATAGGCTGAGAGATATCCTTCTCGAGGTGTCTATTTTTTAATCAAATTTTCACATAAAAAATGAATAGGCACCTCTAGAAGGATATCTCTCACATATTTTTTATATATTATTAAATATATATATGCAAGTTTATTCAAATCTTTGATTTATCTTGTATCTTTGAATTATTTATTTGATTTTTGTATTTATCTTTTATCTTTCATTTATTTCTTTGATCATTCAATTTATCATTGTAAAGATTTAAATTTGATCTTTTCAATTTATCTTTTATCTTTGATTTATTTATTTGATCTTTTAGTTTATTTATGATAAATATTTTAAATTCTTAGTAATCTATATTTTCTTTTTCTTTTTGATCAAATCTCTTTGATTTATTTATTGAATTTTTTAATTATTTTTTGTTATCTTTGATTTATTGGTAAATGTTTTCATATCTTTATGATCAAATCTCTTTGATTTATTTATTTATTTTATTTATTTATTTGACTTTTTAATTTATCTATGGTAGATATTTTAAAATATTTGTGATTTATCTTTGATTTCTATTTCTAATAAAATCTCTTTCATTTTGATTTTTTAATCAAATCTCTTTGATTTTGATTTTTCTGATTTTTTGATCAAATTTTTTTGATTTTGTTTTTCTATCAAATTTCTTTGATTTTGATTTTTCTTTGTGATCTATCTTTGATTTTGAATCTCCAACAATTCATAAAATGAATTAACTATTTAAAATAAACTTTATTAATGTATCAATAATTAAAAGAATACTTATACAACTACCACCTGTCATTAGAAATAATTGCTAATAATTAACTTTGACTATAAAAAGATTGTATTAATCATTTCATTTTGTCTGCATTAACTAATGAGGTTTAAAAGATCAAAATGCAAACAGATTTAGCTAGAAAGTATGATGTTTAATTTTTTAAGCTCGATTTTAGTAGATGTGAACTTGCATGTAAATACTATATAAAATTTCATCAATGCAAGATAATATGTATTGTTCTTTTAAAACATTGTAATGTTCTTATAAAACATTTTCAAAAGAGAAACATGGAGATATTTAAATTTTGCTTCAAACTGATGCCATACTATAGAGGATTCTTGTAAAGCAAATAAATTGAGTATCGAAAAAGGAGAGGCTCAAAACCATTCACCCATCATTCATATATATATATATATATATATATATATATATATATATATATATATATATTCGTAGGACTGAAAGAAATATATGTAAGTAAGCTCCTCAAGGAATAGTCAAGCGCAAACATAATAAGGACCATATCTAATTTATAAGATTATGTTGTAATCTTGTTGTGTTAAATAATTTTTATTAAGTGTTGAATTATCTGCATATTGCTCATGTGTCAACTAAAAAAAGTGAGGAGATGGACATTGAAAACTTTGCTTTCTATTGTAATAATCTAATAGATATGTAGCCAAAATCATAATACAAGAGAAGGCAAACCATCTAGTACCCTAGTTATCTACTGACCATAAACATTTGAAGGAGTATAACCTAAACTTTGCAATAAAGATCACTAAAATAACATATCCTTCTTGCAGTAAATAGCATAGCATTTTAAAAGTTTGAACACCAACGGTCCTTTGTAAGTGCTAAAATATCCAATTGGTCCATTTGTTAGTATCATTAAAAATAGAAACAAATTTGTCAAATTGTTAAGTTCATCTATAGAAGTATAGCTAGACTATTATTGTCATAAGATATAAGAAAAACCTGTGGCAGTTGTAATTGTAACTCTCACTCATCCATTTTGTAGGGACAAGATTTCAAGCATTGAGCAAACAGAATGCAATACATAATCCTATTCTAGAGCATACTGGTCAAAAAGAGTGAACATTATCCTATAAAAAGAGTGCAAGATTTTGCACATATCTTTCCACAATATGAAAAGTATTTAATCACCCAAGTAATGCAGGTGGTGAACATTACTATATATACAGAGTCTACTAGAAATTTTGAAAAAATATAGAACTCAATTTAGTGTGTGAACACTAGTAGTTGCCTTCAAGCGGTCTCTTGTTATACATACTTAGATAGAACAGCTATGCCTGTAGAATATGCCTCATCCAGCATGGATAATGAATTTTGAGCCGACTGCATGGCTTGTGCTTCCTCATCAAAAATTTGCAATACACGAGCAGAGTACCCATTCTACTAAACGGATGAAGCACTATATTAGAACTTATGAAATCTGACTTAGAAGGGGAAAATTTTCAGATGTATTCAATGTTGAAGTCTATCTGCCTATATTATTTCTTTCTAGACATCTATTATAACGTCCACAATTTACAAATGGGCATCAATCAAATAAATTTAATGCACGAAAGAGTGCATGGAATGAAGGGGGAATGCAAGTAAAAATTTAAGTTTTTATTATTTCAGGAGTGAAAATGTGTTCAGGAATGTTCTCCCTCTGCATCAATTAAAAATCAACAAGGTCATTGCATTAATTTTGCATGGTATTTTACAACTCTATCTTGAATATCTTCAAAAAAACGTTCCTACAGGAATAGATTAGCTCAAAAATCAGTAGCCTAGGAAGTAGTTAAATGGATATGTAAAACAACAGGTATTGTAAGCTACCATAATCTCAGTAAAATGGAGCTAGGACCACTTTTAGATTCTAAATTTCAATATTAATACACGAGATCAATAATATTCAAGAGTAAGTATACTATGGCAAGAAATCAATATTAGATGAAGTAACAGTCAACAATGAAAAAGAAAAGTATTTCCAGTCACTTTAAACCAAATCACCAAGAAAATTTACAAATAAGACAAGATCCAACCCTCATGGGTTTCTTAATACATATTAAAATGGGCAATACATACAGATCAGGTTTGCTGCAAAAGTTCTTAAACCTTCATGCAAAGGCACGAGACAGGCGTTGAATCAAATTTATTTCCAGTAATGCATAAATCGTTTACATACAAGATGTGGTTAGCCTAAAGAATGCCTAGAGATCGTCGAATGAAAGAGTTCGAGAATTAATCTCACACTAACTATGGTGGGTGACTTGCCTTACAATTCAACCTTCACCCAAGTTCTTGATAGAGACTGAGATCAGAATTATGTTGGCAGGTTCAGTTTCTTTTTTTCCTGCTCTACTCTCTATCCTTCCATCCCTGTTGATCCTTACCTTCTTCTTCCATTTTTCCTTATTCATTATACCTCCTCATACTGTATTTTGCCCACCACATACGCATCTTGCATGAATTCACCTCTTCTGCGCATGTCTCCTCCACTACGTTCTTTATGAGCATGTCTCTTCGCATGTAACCAGCGATTTAATGTGCCTTTACATTTCGGTTATGAATTTTTGGCATGGAGTCGATAGTTATTATATTAACTTTTGGTGTTACTCATTTCACATGCGCCTCATTGTCTTCCATTGTGATATCTACCACCGTGACAGTCAGCAAGGATGTCAAGCACCCGCCAATTTTATTTTTATTTTTAAAAATGTTAACACAGAATTAGCTTCCACTGTAGGCGATCTACGGCAAAATAATGATTCAGCTACGAGATCATATCTAAGAAGCAACACATTAATTACTAGAATTCAAATGTTTTATATGACCAATGTAAAGAAAGAAATTCAAAGTAAGAGATTAAAAAAATTCTCAAAATTAAGTGCAAGAAATGATATTAGAACTGAATATAATTAATACCCCAAAGCACTCTGTGCAATGCATTCTCTCAAATGATAAGAATGATACCTTAATTTTCCCTAACTCTATTTATCTATCAAGCTATACCATATGATGCTTGGTTTCCCACGAAATAACACAAGGCTAAACAAACTTCTCAAATGAATCTTCAATAGGTTACACAAATGAAATAGTGTTTTAAGGAGAACCTTCTTAATGATAACACAAGAGAAGGGAAGGGTCTTTTTGTGACTAACTAGCATACCTATATTTAGAAAAATCTATGTAAAATAAGGCAAGAGATATCCTTCTCAAGATGTTTATTGCATTTATATGGTGTAAATTTAAAAAACCATCTTCTATCTATTATAACTTTCTTGTAAACAACTCTTGTTTAGAACTTTACTAGATTTCACTAATTCTGTTTTTAGATAGTTAATAAATTTCATTGATGCAATAAACTATTTTCTTTAATGCATTTACTGGATTAAATAACATATTGTAATATATTTATTGTATTCATTAAATATAGCAATCTCAATGTTCAAATATTCAAAGGGGAAATTGATGAATAGACATAAGTATATTAATGTGAATACAATAGAAAACAATTAAATTGTCAAATTTAAACAGATTTTTCAAATTCAACATGAAAATAATTAACCTATCTACCTATACAACACAAATAATCATCCACACAAATAATCGTCCATCTTTGCATCTCGTTAACATTGAAGATGAAATCAAAGAGATCATAATCATACTAATTTAAATAATAGACATTTCAGTTATTATATTTCACAGCAATTGGATAAATTAAATTTGAAACTCGGGAAATAAATCCCATTACAGTCACCCACATTAAGAACCACAACAAAGAGTATCCAACAATGACTCTCTCTTGTCAATCCCCTTCCACTCGGGGCTTGTGAATCTCCATAGCTCTTTCCACAAGAATGAGTGTAAATCACCCAAATCCAAAGGCAACTAAACACAATGTTAATAAAGTGAATTAATCAAAAATTATAACCCGTAGCTGCTCAAGAGCAAAAAAAATATCAAGAAAATCGGTCTAAAGACATTAAAGAACAAATATATACAATGTTATCACTCTATGAATTCTAACAAAATAGAAACCACTGTCCTAAAGGAAAATATTAATATAAAATAAAAGATTAAAACACATTCTAACAATATAAAAATTGTCAAATCCCTAATAGAGAAATGGTAATGAAAGAGAAAAAATAGAAATCCTAATAAAGGAAAAGAAAAAGGACAACCAATAGTTTGGAAAACCACTCGGCCCACAACACATCTTAAGTCTATATTTAAAAATGTTTACATCAACATTGTCGCTTGACGAGGATATCTAGACAGTAATTATCATCCTCAAAGACATAAATAGAGTATGAAATGTTCAAACGATGTTTAAAATATCCATAGCCAGATTTTTGTTGTAATCAATTCTAAACATCTCATTTCATGGACTCCAGTGATTCGTAGATACTCCAGGCACTCTCCTATAATTTGACTTAAATACTTCCAATGATATCCAATTTAGATTGGTCAAAAGACATCCGAATAGGGGGAAATTAATGAGGAAAAGCTTCTTGAAGAAAAAAATGATAACAAATTTGATATCACATTCAACATAACCAGATCAAAGGTAAATGGACAAAATAACTCTTATTGAAAAAAATTGCCTCCTTGAAACTAAAGAAGGCTTTGTCCTCAAAAATCCTAACCATTTTCTATAAACAAAATATCTCTTTCAAAACTGTAACAAGATTTCTTAACATTCTATCAAGATTAAATGTATCATTTTAGCCTTCTGAAAATGGAAACTATCCCTTCCAGTAGACTATGAGCTAAAAATTAGAATGATTTGTTGCCTAAACAAAACATATTAGTGTTAGGGTTTAGAGGTAGAATTTTAATGCTAACTGTAATCATATGCCTAACCCTAAATCTATCTCTAACCCTAACACTAACCCTAATCCTAACCTTAACCCTAATTATTTAATCAATTTTTTGATAAATATATAAAACAAAAATAAGTATTTTAATTTATAATTTTACTTCTATATGAAATAAAATATTATTAGGGTTAGAATTATTAACCATGTAAGAAATAATTAATCAAATCAACACAATATTTTTAAAGATTATATATTCTTTTTTTTAGCACCCAAATCATTTCATTTTCTAAAATTATACTTAGAAATTATTAACCAATGTTTTTAGATTTCATGGATTGGTACAAAACCTCCTATTCTATACAATTCAATGAGAAAAACTCTCTCAAAAAACATATAAAATAGATCCAAAAAACAATACCATCGAAAAACCCCTTACATATAAGGAATCCTAATTATTTAAAATGTTGCAACAATCATAGTAAAAAATCAACTAAAATAAAAAAATATGCTTTTTTTATACTTTAACACTAATTGAACCCTAACCCTAATCGAGCTCTAATATTAACTATGAACCATAATTAAATCCTAACATTAACACTAATCTTTATGCTAAATAAATAAACCCTAAAGGGTGATCCCACAATAGTGGTTTACAATTTTTGGGCAAACTGGACACTGAACTAAGTTTTTTTAACTAAATCTTCACTTTCGGGCTCCTATAGCAGCTAAACCGTGAGGAATTTGAAGATGATGCTAACTAGTGATTTGTGGCGTTTTGTCTATAGATTCTAAATATATTTTTTTCAAAAAAAATTGAATCAGATTGTCCTTCTTTTTCCATCTCCTTCGAAAACTAGTTTTTTTTTTAAAACAACATTTTTAAGGAGTGATACTCACCGTATACAACATAACGTTTTTTGTATGAAGGATAAGATTCTAATTTTTTTGAATTTAGATTTGTAACTATGATATCTAGCACTTTCATTTGGTTTCATAGTGTTTTATAAAATATTTTTTCCTTAATCAAGTTTCAAAGTCAAACCAATTACAATTGAAACATAGGCGGACTATATATAACATAACTTTTTTTGTATGTATCGAAATTCAATATTTTTTTTAATGGATCAAGGACATCAATACCCAGTTTGAACATGTTTTTTAAAATTTTATTTTGATAATCTGCTATTTTCCACATGTACGGAATAGAGAGCTAATTTTCGATGAAAAACCTATGTTTAATAAAACTAAAAAATCGCATACATAATAAAACCAAAACATATTAAAATTATATTTGTTGGATATCTCAATCTGAGGACTACCATGATCATTTGAAATAAATTTTAAATGAATTCATTTGATCCCCCAAAAGGTAAATCAAAAGTGATTTTTTTATCAGTTTTTGATAGGTGTAAAGGAGACTCTATTGTAGGTATGGTTTAAAACTAGTGGGGCTTTATCCAAGGGGGTTTGATCTAAGGTGGTTTTATCAAACCCTCTTCAATTGAAATCATTAAACTGGAACTTTTTAAGGATTAAATGATTATATTTTCTAAAAATATGCGATTTCAACAAAAATTAGAATCTTTCAGAAATTGTAAACCAGCTTTGTGAGATCACCCTAAACCTAAATGAATATTAATTGAATCATAACCCTAATTTAACCCTATTCTTAACCCTCATTGAACCCTAATCATGACCCTAGCCATTTTTGAGACATAATCCTTATATTAATCCTAACCCTAATTATATCCCAAACCTAAACCTAACTATAATCATTATTAAATCTCAACCCTAATTAAACTATAACCCTAACCTGAATTGAATCCTAGCCTCAATTATAACACCAATAGAATCCTTAACCATAAGTAATGCTAATTCTAACCCTTAATGTAACCTTAATTCTAATTCTTATTTTATTATGACCTTGACACTAAACGTAACCCTAATTATAATTATAATCCTAACCCTAATTTTAAACCTACCTCTACCCCTAACACTAGCCATAGTTATAACTATAATTTTAACTCCACTTGTAACTCTAATTCTAATCCTAATCTTAAGCTTCACCCTTAGCCTAATCCTAACCTTAATTTAACCCTAATTCTAATTCTAATGAATTTAGAATTACAATAGTCCTAATGCTAAGTATACTTGAACCCGAAACCTAATTGAATGTTAATTCAAATCTTACTCTAATTAAATCCTAACCCTAAATATAACCATAAGCAAAGCCCTAAGCTAACCCTCATTAAACCTTAACCTAGCCCTAACTCTAACCCTAACCGAACCATAATCTTAACCCTAAGTTTAATAATGTGGCATCACATGATTTGTTGTTTTTTAGATCTAAGGAATACATTTCATTCAATTATGAGTACTAAGATCAACACTAACAACTTTAATTCACAATTATTGGTGTTATATTATCAGAAATATTGGATATTAACTCAAAAAGTGTTATCAAACTATTGGAATATGGTAAAGTGTTGGATTATTTCTCCTATTCAATTAATCTTTGAAATGCTTGATTGATTGTGAAATTAGATATTGAAAAGATAAGTGTAGAATCTAGTATTGGGGTGTTGCTTAAAGTATTAATGATTCAATTGTTTGTAGGCCTAATACCTCTTTATATGTTCTTTAATTATTCTTCAATTGTTTTTTATTAGAATTTATTATTTTCTATTTGTTTTTTTATTAGTAGACTTTGATTAACTTATGCTTTGTCTCTATTGACCCTATGTTGGATAAAATGCCTCAACTATTCTCTATGCTATATTATTTTATCTATTGAATTTATTAAAGATTATAAGACCCTTTCAAAACATTTGCTTAAATATACTTATGAAATCCTAACCTAACCCTAACCCTAACCCTAATTAAACCTTAAGTTTAACCCTAATTTTTATCTTAGACCCTAACCCTTATTGAACCCTAAGCCTAACCCTAACCCTAATTAAATGCTAATTGTAACCCTAAGTTTTATTTTAAAACCCTAAACCTAACATTTACTAAACCCTAACCCAAATTGAACCCTAACCCTTATTGTAATTGAACACTAACCCTAATTGAAGGATAACCCTAAACCTAATTGAACTCTAACCCTAACCTCAACCCTAATTAAACCCTTTATTAACCCTAAGCTTTATCCTAGAACCCTAACACTTACTAAACTCTAACCCAAATTGAACCCTAAATGTAACTGTAACTAAAGACTAACCCTAGTCCTAGTTAAATTATAACCCTAATTTAATTGTAAGTCTAATTGAATTGTAATCCTAATTTTAACACTAATTGAACCACAATTCTAACCCTTGGGGCATTCTAGACCCATACGAACATTGCTACAAATGACTATTAGAGAAAAACAAAAGTGGACAATAGGGTGCTATCGAGGTAGCTAAATGAGACACAACACAGTTGGCTATTGGGGTCAGGCAAGAAGAAAAATACAATATATGTGGATCTTGGGTGCATGGTGGTGAGCCACAAGGTCTTGAAATGGATCCTCTACATCTTTGCTTTGGTTTCCATCATTAGCGCTATTGTCATTGTCATCGCCAATGCATTGTCCAAGCACAAAGATAGAAGACTACATCTTGGCTGGAGTAATGCACTGTCATGCCCAAAAATTATGCTAGAAAAATGGAACAATTTTTTTATTAGCAAAGATATAAAACTATAACCAGTATCAACCTTACCAACACATGACTCCATAATACACACATCAAATTATGACGTACAAATACCATCACTCGTCAACATGTTTCTTGAGAGAAAATGTAGGGTGGTAAGAAGGTTGGGTGTGCAGATTTTGATGCGCACACCCTTAGACAAAACAGAGTGGCCCTAGATAACTTAATATCCTTAGGACAAAACCAAATTTCTACTCTAGGAAAAAAAATAAGAATGAAGTCATTTGTAGCAATCATTTAATGATCGCGACATCCCCCATCCTTGCATTAACATTTAAAATTCTATTACCTAATGAGCTAAAACATAATAATGTCCTTATCATTTAAACACCATATGGATAGAACAATAACTATGTTACTAATCAATCATAGTAATGGTTTATTAATTATTCTCAATCGAACCTTGATAATGGTATTATTGTTCTTTAACTAATGCATCAACATTAAAAATATAATTATTTACCCAAACATAGGTTTTACTTACTCACCGTACTCTCCCTAATGTGAACATCAATACTAACAATGAGGCCTCAATAGTTATTCCCCTTTTCTTATTTCAAATATCATCAATAAACCTCTAATGATACTATTATTGTCTAGGCACCCAAGATAGAATATTATTATTATTCATTCCTTGATTTCTTAACAACTTAGTTATTTCACCAACCAATCAAGAATGTCATTAATTCCAACCAATCACAAATTAAAAATTGATGGTATTATTCCCCCTCCGAATTATACTAACGTTAACAACCCAATGATAATAATTTTATTTTTTAAGTTGGTATCGCATTACTTTATAACCACCATCTAATAATTGATGGTATTCTTAATGATCACATTATCACATAAACAATGGTAATAATGATCATGCATAGTGAAATTTTACCATTTTTATTTAACCAAGCTAATAATATATATTATTCAATCTTGAAATAACCTCAATAATAACATTAAACCTCATATTAATAATAATATTATCATTATCATTTGACCAAATGATATGCAGACATCAACCTCATGTTATTACATCTTCCCTCAACTAAACTGATAATAATATTACATTAGTAATATTATATCATTATTAAATCTCATATTTATAGTAAAATTATTATTAGAATTTTCTCGACAATGATACTAGTATTAAATACCCTACTAACAAAACAATTTGTTGCTTATTATCACTAATTATTTCCCTATTACCCTTATGATTATTAACATTCATCACCCATTCATAATCTACCTAAT
The DNA here is from genome assembly GCA_007115665.2 of Sequoiadendron giganteum. Lineage (NCBI taxonomy): Eukaryota > Viridiplantae > Streptophyta > Pinopsida > Cupressales > Cupressaceae > Sequoiadendron > Sequoiadendron giganteum. The sequence goes on from CM021105.1 coordinate 209,708,007, forward strand.
TTTAATAATATTACTACTCTTCTATAGTTTAACACTCTAAGAGTAGCTATTACTAGCATCTGTTCATTTACTTATTTATTTCTTGTTCAAATGGATACTATACAATTATGGTTATTAATGTTGCATCTATATTTAATGTTTTTACTAATTCAAAAAGAAGCCCCCCTCCATTAATTAACTTGGTTATAATTAAATCTATTAGTTAATTTCATGGTGTTAATCTTATTCCGCATACATTGTGTATTTACCTAATTATCACCATACATGAATATTGATATTAATATTTTTCTTTTGTTTTATTTTCAAACATTAATACTACCTTCTTAAAACATCATGATTGATTTACTACCTATAGTTGATATGAGCATAAAAATTAATTTTAAATTTAATAGTTAATGTGAACATGACCAGGTAAGTTTCAAATATGATCGACCCCAATGCTTCTTCAAATTTCTTACACTTTAATAATAATATCAATACTCCTAGGTTTAAATCGGACCATCGGCGCTCAATTCCCAGAAGCTCAATCTTGTTCTCTTGAGTCTGTAACTGAGTTGGCAGAGCAATATTGCAAACAGAATTAAGTTGGGAAGAAGTCTACTCTTCAATATTCTTAACGGGATATAGGCATTTAAAGTTACTACTAATTATTCGTATTGAAAAAAAAATCTGAAATGCAAGGACATAAATAGTTGATTGCTCAAAATAAAAGTTTTCTGATTCCATTAATTTTCAATATTAATGAATAACAACTACACCCAAACCTATAAAATATAAATCATGCATTTTGACTTCAACTACTCCCTTAGAACAATGCATTTACTACTAAAGGATGTTGCCAGAGAACACAGGGCAAGTTGAGAAAACCCAATCAAAACGCTTGTCAGAGGGTGGGTGATCGCAACTGACTATCCAAAGATTTAGACACATTGATTTAATGGTCTTAGCTTCCTGAAAGTTTGCTTGTCAAAAATTGTCATGCTAAAAATGAGTCAACTCAAGATATCGATGGGACATAAAGGTCGATCAAATGGGACAGTCATAGACTTTTTATTTTTTATTCAAGAGAAAAAGAAAATGATTACAGACAAATAGATTCATGTTCAATTTAAGACATTATACTTTGTTGCACCTATCTTATGCCCTAACCTCACATCATTACCAGCAGATCTACGACATTCAAGATGTACTATCTTGAGTGAATGAATGAATGGATTTTAATGGCATCCACGAGACCATCAGTCTATGGGACCTAGTGTCGAAACTTTAACAATTTTCAAGTTCTTTTCCATGTCCACCCTCCTCTTAAAGATCTTGACCAAGAAGCCAGTAGTTTTGAGGAGCCTAGTCTCCTTAAAGAGCTCATTTAGATTGTGCACCTTCAAATTGTCTTCATACTGGATACGGATATCAGCATAAGCAACACACTCAATGATGAAGGGCCATTCAGTCTCCACAACCCCTTTGATGCAAAAAATACGAGTTCTTTGTTCCCAAGCTTCCTTGGGGACAACCCACCTACTAGTTTCACATCGAAGATGTTGCGACCCAGTTCTTAATTGAGCGATCAAAATCCTAGCCTTGCCTTTAATTGCAACCTTTAGGTAGTCTTTCTCATCGTGCTCCCATGTGGGGTTGAACTCCTAGATATAATGTGTCTTTTTACGGCCAACTTGCTTAGTCCACATAGTACACCTAAACTTTTCTAGCACATACCTTTTTATCTCAACATTCATGTTGGGGCACTCATGCAACTTAATGTTCCATTTGCTCAACCATTTTCTATTTTTCTTCATCCAAGTTTTATTTCTACGGTTTAGCTCCTCCCCAACCACCATTCTGGGCCAGCGATCTGTCTCCATGTTCTCAACTTTTTTAAAGTAATTTATTAACCGAATGATTATGGATGCCTCCAACGGGAAAGTACCAGTTTCAGCCAAGAGAATCTCATACGGAATCGAGGATTTTGACTTTGATGCTAGTAGTGATCAAATGCTTTTGAATTATTTCAACTTGCCTCCACTTGTGGTTTGACATGCTACCCCCCCAAACCTCACATCCATAAAGGACAACCAACGCCACCAACAAACCAGAAAGGGTTTTCTTTGTTTTCCAATCCCATAGCTCCGTTGTCCTACATCTGTTCTGCAGTAAATAGGACGCCCTCCAACCACCTTGAATCCTTTTCGCTCTACAAGTCTCCCAACTGAGCCTATTATGAAAATTAATACAGAAATACTTGTATTCTTCCACCACCTCCAAAGAGTTGCCTTCAAAAATGAAATTAAACTGTTGATTCTTCCTTTTCAAAGAAAAGATCATGATTTTGGTTTTGCTGGTGTTAACTTGCATTCCAACCTCTTGGAAAAAGAGTTCGAGAACCTTTAAATGCTCTCTCAAACCAAGAGCAGATTTTGCAATTAAGATAAGATCATCCGTGTATAAAAGTAACTTGACCACAGAACTAGCTAGATGAATACCCTCTCCAACAGTTTTGTTTAACCATTCTTCAATCTTATCAATATATAAGCCAAACAATGTGGGAGACAAGGGACAGCCTTTCTTGACCCCAATTTCACTAGCAAAGCATTCAGACATACCATCTTTTGTTCTAATTTTAGCTCTAACTTTCTCATAAAGTTTATGAACTGCCGCTCTAAGCTCATCAGGAATACCAAGTTCCTCCATTCTATTCCAAAGTTTGTCCCGAGGCACCGTGTCAAAGGCTTTTTTGAAATCAACAAAACAACAAAAAGCTTCACCCCCTTGAGTGTCCCAAGCTTTCTCAATGAAGTTTCTAAGTGTGATGCAGTGATCTATGGTGGAATGCTTTGGCCTGAAACCAACCTGCCCTTTTTCCCTTTTACCTTCCTTTTCAGCCCAATTACTGATTATGCACTCTAGCATGTTCCCATATAGTTTACCAAGAAGAGGATTGACCATGATAGTACAATAGTTAGAAGGATTATCGATATCCCCACTTTTGTGTAAGGGAATGACCACACTAGTAGTCCATTCAACTGGAAAGCCATTTTGAGTAATGTTATTAAAGAGGTATTTGATGTGAGGTGTGAGGAGCTCACAACCCCACTTTAAGAATTTAGCTTGCAGCCCATCAATGTCTTGAGCCTTACCACTTGCGAGATTTTGTATACCTTTCTTGATATCTTCTTCCGAGAAGAGCTCTCTTGAGATATGAATTAAAGGGGGCATGCTTTTCTCCATTGGTCGTTCATACAAGAGTTTCGCATATTCTAGCCACTGCATCCCAGTGATATTATTTTCCACCTGACTTTTCTTTTGCTGCAGCTCTCTCCAAAAGCTTTTGGGGTTGTGTTTTCCCATAGAAATTAACTCCTTCCTTCTTAAATTCACATATATTTATTTTTTAGATTTTACCAACTTCTCGTAGTTTACTTTAGTTTCTTTGTTTGACATATTGTTTTTGACCAATCTCTTTGTTGCCTTGCAATCCTCATCATACCATGGATTAGAAGGAAAAGTATTTGAAATCCCCTTCCTGGTCCGAGATCTCTTACAACCTTCAAGAGCTTTGTGAATTAGAGGGACCAGCATATTGCTGCTAATGTGATCATTTTTTTCATTGCTTTCATTGCATGGTATGTTTTTTCTTTCTTGAAGCTGATGATCCAATGCAACAACGAAGATTTCTTGATTTTCATGATTCACAAGGATTTTTCCTTGTGAATGAGCCTTCTTATGAGAATGGTGAGTTTCCCCCTCTTGTCGGTTGTCTTCATGAATGCCAAACTTAACAAAAAGAGGCATATGATCAGAATTTAGACCAATAGGACAACACCCAATATTGAACTCCAGCAACCTAGGGACAAAATTTTGAGAGCATAACACATAGTCCACCACACTTTGCCCATTGTAGGTTTTGCAAGTGATACTACTTGAATCTGGCCACATTTTCATACCATTACAAATCACCATGCCATATAAGCTACACAAGCCAAGTAGCTCCACTCCAAAGTGTGACACACCCCCACTACCATCTTGTGAGGTCCTTTCCCAAGGCTGAACCTTTGCTTCCTCTAGCCAAAGAGGGTTGTTGTCCTCCCCCTCAGTACTGCCCAACTGAATGGATTGATTGTTGGTCGTCCTAGCATTAAAGTCCCCCATTAGCACTATTTCTCCCGAAGAGCTAAAAAAAAATGTCCTTTTTTAAGGCAGCAAATGGATCCTCATTATCCATCTTTCTCTTCTTGTAGGTCTTTGAATTTTTAGGGGAAAAGTAACATGCAGCCAGCCAAATTATAGTCCCATTTTCAGTTATTTTTAACCATATAAACTGCTTGTTTGGATCCACTTTTTCAACTTTTATTATCGCTCCCCAAGCTTCTTTTATTAGGACTGCAATCCCACCATGTCCCTTACATGTTTCAATCCCTTCATTCCACCCTGATATTTTAACATATCCTTCAAAATCCGAAACTTTGCAACCATCATGCTCATGTCTTTCCGTAAGAATGATAATGTCTTTCCCTTCTGCTATGGGCCCCAACCCCGGTCCTCTTCTCCATAGGTAACCCCTACAATTCCAACTTACCATGTGTAAATGCTCTCGTGAGGCCCCAAATTCCTATTTATTGTGTGGTAATCGCTCGCCAATTTGAGCTTTCCCATTTTTTAGCCATGCCCATTTCCCAGCATCTCTTGTTGATTTCACTTTCACCCATTCCTTCCTTTGCTCTTCCTGCTGATTGAATGTTAGATCTTCATCCAAGTAGATTTGAGTGCCTCTAAGAGACCCCCTCTTCCTCAGGATCGCATTCTTGTCTTTCATATTACTTAAGACAACCCTTACATGCCTATCTCTTCCTGCCTCTGTTTTCTTTCCGATCCTGCTTGCCTGCTGAATATTGCCTACCCACTTTAGTTGGTCCTTGAGAAAGTCCCTTGCTAAAATATCTTTGAAATCCCTTACCTTGCATCGATTCACATCGACCTCATATGCACGGCAAAGGAAGAAATGGCAGTGGTTACAACTAGGTCACTATCATCACTGAGCTCTTAATTCACGTCTTCACCAACCCTTGTATTTATTTTATTTTTATTTGTTTTCTCTCTAGCAAGATGGCGCAGAACCATGGTGTGAAGTTCTATCTCCTTCAACGACTGCTGAGAGGAGGATACTGCGATGTAGGGAAGGGAGTCTAATTTTTGAAGGTAAGTAAAATCTACGAGAGCCATCTAAAAGATTGAGGACAAAGCATATTTTATAGCATTTACTCAGTTTATTCTCTTCATTTAACATTCTCATATGTTTCAAATTTTAATCTCTAAGTTTCTCCTTTTGCATGCTCCCTTGCAGGTGATGGAGGGCTAAATGGTAATATTTTGTACATATTTATTCAGTATACTCAGTAGCTTGTTGATATCCTCATAATATAAATTCCAGGAAATCCTCAAATTTACAGTGATTGCAGAGGAGAACGGTGATTGACTTTTGTTTCATCTTATATACATTGGATGAAGACTGTGTAGTGCAATAAATTTTATATCCTCATATTTTTTTATTCTAGCCATAAGTCTTTTAAATTTATTTTTGTTTCTATAAAAGATTGGCACAAGGCCTGTGCACAGAGGCTGATGGGATGCCTGAACATGTATTTATTAAACCATGTATAGTCTGAGCAAAGACACAGAGGAAAAGAAAACCGAGATAAGGGTGTATTTGTTTTTTTTTATATATATAAATTTTATTGTTATTTTACCGTCAAAGCTCCTGTTCATTGCAGCAATATAACATGGTTTTTTTTTTTATCATTCAATATTTTTTTTATATGAAACAATCATTGTGTTTTTATTATTTATAAAATAAAAGCATTAATATATTTTATATGTAGAGGTATATATATATATATATCGAAATATATTATACTATATTCTTAAAATACATACTAAGAAATGTTGTAAAATAAATATACATTTAATTAATAATATCTATTGAATAGATATTTAATAGATTAAAAAAAATCACAATATTAGATTGAAATGAAATATTCTTATTCTTATTATTATTTTTTATCTTCTTTTAAAAAGACTTCATAAAAGTCATAAAGATTTGCTTTTTTCCTTAAATAAATATTTTCTTTGTTTCTTGAATAAAGATTTTCTTTCTTTCTTAAATAAAGATTTGCTTTGTTGCTTAAATAAAGATTATTTGCCCTTTTTTCCTCTTTTAATAGAATTTAAAGGAAATCTTTGATTTTTTGCTTTATTACATCTATAAAAGTTTATTTCCTTTTTATTTAATTCTTATAGTAAAGAAATTTATCACTCTAATAAAATATGATTAGCAATTTTATCTCCCATTATAACTTAATGGAAGTCCCCCTTTCTTTCATGAGATACATATTAAATAACACACAATCAACAAATGAAATTTTATTTATTTATTTATTTATGTTTTTACAACTCTTTTGGTATAAGTTCTAAAGCAGCTCTTTTCTCCATTCCAACAAGATACAAAACTTGAAATATTACAATAATGTGTATAAAATAAATGATTAACATGTCAATAAAGGAAAATTTTCTCTATTGCATCTTTCTTTTAAATATATATATATATATGAACTCCATTCTTAAAATTGCAGTGATACAAATGATATTCGAGGAAATAATGATTTATATGTAAACAAATAAAACACAAATAAATAAGGCTTTCTCTCCACCCTACCGTAATGGCGTCATGGAGCCTTGTGGGCTCAGCCATACCCCCGAGCAAGAAATACATTATACACCATGGTAATCATTGGTGGGAGCTTAGTGCTATAACAAGCTTGCTCATTATACAACACATCACTCTAATATATCCCTTAAATAATCTTACTTGCGATTCAATGCATAGATCAAGCTATCTCTACCAATACAAAGAATAAGAAATGGATAATCAATGACTTATCCCTCTACAAGCTGCTTTCCTTTGATCTCCTATTCTTTCATCCAGCTCTCTCCTTATTTTCTTCACTTCACAAGTTCTCCAAAAGGAGAAGTGGGCAATGCCCAAATCTTCCATCTTCTTGAGGTATATAAGAATCCTCCAAACCTACACTCTTTCCCACAAGTGCTCACACATGTGTGAGTCTTGTGCCAATTCCAAGAACTTTTGGGGAGTGGGAGGTTGAGAGTGACAAGTCACTCTTCCCAAACCCCAATATTTTTTGAATTCGTCACATTCATGAATGTGGACTTTTGAGGGGTCTTTTCACACTCCAAGGACAAGTTCACATGTCAAAAAGGTTCCAAACCCATAGGTATAGGTCCTAGGGGTCTATTCTTATTCAAAAACCAAGGAAATTGACCCAATAATCCCTTTTAAAAACTCACACAAGAATCCATACGAATTTGATCCTAACAAAGGGTTCCAACCCCAACCAAACTCACATCACATGTCCTACAATTGGATTCTACTCAAACATAATCACCCAATTAATAATAAAACTTCAAACCCTTATAATTCAAATAGGGATACACTTAGAACTTCCCAAAGATATATTTGATTTGATTCCAATATTTATCCATCCTCCTATTTGCATATTCGATTCCTTCAAGAAGTAGTCTTTTTTTAAATTTTCTCTCAATGGTTCTTCCTTCTCATGCTAACACTGTATCCTTGATGCACATTACCAACATGATCGTAAGTATCAATTATGTATCACATTAATCTATTAACTGACTATTCTAAACTTTAACTATATAATAATCCATTTAAATTTCAATTTTTATTCCATAGTTTATGAGTGTATTCCAACATAGTGTCAAAAGGAAATGCAAGAACATTTCCATAGGATCACCTTATTAATCATCCACAATATATTTAATCATCAACTTAAGAAAATCATATAACAAATTAGATTTTTATTAGGCACACACGAGGTGGGGTCTTACATGCGCATTATATAAAAGGGATATACATTTTCATGTGAAATTGAATAGGCACCACTTACAACCATTATAAAATTAAAATTCCAGCGAAGACCACTCTTTCCATACTATCTGCTATTCAGCTTGCATGTGTTGTATCGTCGACCTGATGCAAATGACTTCCACCTACACGTCAATTTTTATCTGACGAGTTTTTGTTTACACAGGTTGGTGATTGTCACTATATCGAATGTAACCCTAATTAAGCCCTACCCCTAATTTATTCCTTATCCTAACCCTAACCCTTATCCTAATTATAAACCTAATTGTAATTATAATACTAATTTTAATTCTACCCTTAACCATAATTCTAATCCTATTTTTAATTCTAATTCTAATACTAATCTCGATTCAAATGGAAACCCTAATTCTAACTATAACCCTAACCTTAATTAAACCCTAACCCTAACCTAAACTTAAATATAAATGAATACTAAGCCTAATTAAATGATAATCATAACCCTAATTGAACATAGCACTAACCCTAATCCTAGGTGAACACTAACCCTAATTGAACACTAACCTTAACCTTAAGAAAACTAAAACCTTAATTAAATAGTAATCCTAACCCTTATTAAGCCCTAACCTAAAACATAACTATAACCCTAATCCTAACCTTGACCCTTTTTAACCCTAAGTTGAATTGAAGCTTAACTCTAATTGTAATTGAACACACTAACCCTATACTCTAAACCTTAACCTTAACTCTAAACCTTAAGCCCTAAATATAAATTGAATCCAAACCCCAACCTTGATTAAATCCTAGAACCTAACCCTAATTGAACCCTAACCCTAATTAAATCTTAATCGTAACCCTAAGTTTTATCTTAGAACCCTAACCCTAACCCTAATTGAACCCTAAGCCTAGGTCTAGCCCTAATTAAACCCTAATTGTAACCCTAAGTTTTATTTCAAAACCCTAAACCTAACATTTACTAAACCCTAACCCGAATTGAACCGTAACCATTATTATAATTGAACACTAACCCTAATTGAAGGATACCCTAAACCTGATTGAACTTTAACCCTAATTAAACCCTATATTAACCTTAAGCTTTATCCTAGAACCCTAACCCTTACTAAACCCTAACCCAAATTGAACCCTAAATGTAACTGTAACTAAAGACTAACCCTAGTCCTAGTTAAATTATAACCCTAATTTAATTGTAAGTCTAATTGAATTGTAACCCTAATTTTAACACTAATTGAACTAAAATTCTAACCCTTGGACTAATTAAACATAAACCCTAATTGAATTATATCCCTAACCCTAACCCTAATTGAGAAATAACCCTAATCTAATCATAACCCTTACCTTAATTAAACCCTAACAATAATTAGATCCTATTGTTAAGGTTAAATTAAGGTCAGGTTTATGGTTCAATTAGGGTTCTAGGATAAAGTTTATGGTTAGCATTAGGATTAGGGTTAGTAATGTCTTAGTTTATAAACTGGGCATTAATGATAAATATTTTTAAAAAAAATGAATATTTTAATGTATATTTCTAATTCTATGTGAAATTAAGTATTATGAGGGTTAGGATATCTTAATATTAATTTATAAATTTAACACTTATGATAAATATTTATTAAAAATTAAATATTTTAAACAAAAATAAGGATTTTAATCTAAAATTATATTTCCATGTGAAATCAAACATTATTAGGGTTAAAATTATTAATGTCTTAATATTACTTTAACCCTAACCCTAATCCCAAGCTTTATTCAAGAACATCAACCATAACTCGCACCCTAATTGAACACTAACCCTAAATGTATCCCTCATTGAACCCTAATTGAACCCTAACCCTAATTGAATAGTATTAGATGATTGAATCCTAATTCTAACCCTAAGACTAATTGAACCCTACCCTTAACCTAACCCTAACCCTTAATAAACGCATATCCTAATTAAAACCTAATTGTTAAAAACTAACACAACTAAACCCTAACCCTAACCTTAATATTAATTAAGCCCTAACACTAATCCTAATTGGACCCTAACCATAATCTAATTGCAATATTAATCCTAACCATCATCCTAATACTAACCTTAACCCTAACTCTAATCCTAATTGAACCCTAGTCCTAACCCTAATTGAACCCTAATTGAACCCTAATTGTTACCTTAATTAAACCCTAATGCTAATTAAATCAATAATATTAATATTTGTCACTATCAAACACTTTTCCTTAATATTATATATTTAGATGTGCTTCTATATAAAAATAGATAATTAATTAAATTTTTTGGAGATAATCATAAATATTGTTATTATTATTTTATTGATATTTATTTAAATAATATAATGGATGAATTATTTTGACTAATGCAACTCACTAATATGATTTGAATGGGTCCCCATAATTTATTAGAAATTTTATAATGTCAATATCGGTACTATTATAATTCTATTGTAATTCTTTTATAGTATTGAATTGTTATTGGATTTTCAAAAAATAATAATTTAGATTAACATCTTGTGAAAGCAAGCACTCCTAATTAAATGGTAATATTTTAATCTAATTAACATTAGGTGGTGAAGTTTCCAATTAAGTTCAACATAAAGTGAGAATTAAAAGAGAGAAATTAATTGTATTATAAATTCAACTTTTCTATATATCGAAACAACTTTTTTATTCTTTTTTTCTTTCCACCCAAATCAATTCATTTTCAAAAATTATATTAAATTCTAACTTCAAAAAAATCATAAAATATTTTACATATTGAATTTTAGTTAATATATGTTTGCAAAAGAAATACATCTCTACTTTTTCTATTTATGACTTTTGAAAATAGAATTTACTTTTGTTTTAAAAATATTTTATGACTTTTTGAAATTAGAATTTAGTTTAATTTTAGAAAGTGAAATGATTTGCATGCAAAAGAAAATAAAAATAAAAAGAAAGGTTCCTTTTATATCTAAATTAGTAATTGTTAAATTATTTTAAAATGAATGTAATTTTATTTAATTCATTTGTATTAGATAATCACTATAATTTTCTTAATTATTTAACAACTAGATAATAAATATTATATGTTTTTTTAGAAATTAGAATTTAATTTAATTTTAGAATGAAATTTAAGTTTCGAAGATATTGTGGTGATTTGATTTGATTTTTTTAATTTAAATTATGCAAATTTAACTTAGAATAATACAACTTAATTGAATCTAAAATATGGAAGTCCATGGAAGTCCACTCTTAACAGATATAAATTCACGGAAACTAACTGTTGTTGATTAGTTAGATTAAACACCCATTGTTAATGCAGAGAAACTAACGCTAACAGAAGGGATTTCAAAAAAAGTAATGAAGATTTCAATAGAGAAAACAATCTCCAAAATGTCTAATGAAAAGGAAGAATTCCACAACTTAGCAAGGTAACAAAACATTGAATAACGATAAAGAAGGGCGTACAGATTAATTCTAAGCTTTGGAAATAATAGCCAAGGTAGCGAACCGCATGATAGGACATGCTTGAGATGCTATGAGTATCGGGCAATGGTTAGAAATTTATTAGAGAATTCACAGAGTATTAAAGTGTGGAGTCTGCACAAGGTAAAAGCATGGAAGGAAAAAAGAGAGCATCGAAATAACAAAAAAATGGTAGACTAAATTCATAAGGGAAAAACCTTTCATCTTAGAACTTGGATTATCGACCTTCTAGTCCATAGTTCACCATGCCTTATCGTTCTCCTAGTTAGATTTTGAATTGGAGTACGTTAAAATCTATATGACACAAGCAGTATAATCTAACAAGACTTATAGACTAATTAAACGAAATGTGCCAATGTATTTTTAGCCTTCTATCAATTTGAACTTTGAAGCAATGTATTTAGATCTATTACAAGAAGCTTCCTGTATGTGAATGTAAGAGCTACGACTATAATTGGATGATGTTGTTTACCAAAACAAATCATTTAATTGAAAGAAAAGAGAATTATGCATACTAGGTCTTGCACATTTGACATTGAATGTTCTGCATTAAAGACAGTAGTATCAATGATATATCTAAGAAAGATGCCTGCATCTACTATCTGAATGCCTATTTATGGGCTACTAATGCTCTTGGTTTGATTAATAATGGATGGACCTAACGAGATAGAAAAAGGGAGGAAAGATCCTGAATTCCCCTAAAATCAAAACCTTCCAACGAAACCCAATTTCCAAGTTTCAAAACATCCTGAAACATTTAAAAGAAAACAAAGAGATGACTGAAGAACTATAGTCACCACTATTTTATCCCAAGTACCTTAGTGAAAAGATATGATCAAAATTTTATTTACACATGCGCTGCATTCATGAAATGAATAGATTATTTTTTAGATGAGCCATAGAAAGATATGAGCTATACCAAAATGAGGTTGCTACAACTGAAAACATTAGGGAGACTTGATTAAACTATACGCCAATCCACGATAAGGATTTTGAAGAATAGAGGGTCCTCTTAAGACTATCGAAGGACTCGGTAGTCTAAACTTTGGCTAAACGACTAAGAGATCCATTTTAAGTAATACTAAAATGATGAGAGGTAATAATCTTCGGATAATAGCTAAGCTCGATTTTGTAGGAGGAGGAAAATGTGGTTATAAAATAGAGGCTTAGACACCTAACCATTTTAATCCTGCATGCGTTGAATTGGATGATCGATGACTGAAATAATCAAGGTATGGTTAAAAAGACATAAGTAAAAATGACAGATTGGACCACCCATTCCTTCATTCGAACATAAATGAGTAAAATAATTCAATGAATGATATATTCCTGGATCAGTACTTTGTTTACCTGAAATTCATTGAATGTGATGCCTGGTAATTGATGCAGTACATATGTTTCTTGTCCCTTCCTCTGACCTCCTTCACACCCCTATCTTTCTTCTATCCAAAATAACCCTTTCGTATACCTACCCCCTTTTTTAATAGACTCTGTGTCCCCTTACATAACGCCTGACGTACACCCCATAATTCTTCCACCATTCCCCCCATAACAGTTACCAAAAAAGATATTAAATGTGTTCAGTCATTGCATGAGGCGCCACCCCACTACTTCCACCTCCTTTTGCATGTCTTATGTTTTATCTTGCATATGAACTATACTTTCTTTATTTTAAACACTTCCTGCCAAGTTTCTTTTGATTACAATTGATTATTAGTAATTCAATTATCACATGTATACACCATTAATTATAATAAAAGAATTTATATCATATATAATGCTGGAGTCGGTTAACTCCTAAACAAAATTCACCTATGTACATACAAAAACGCATAAAAACATGCATAGCAATGTACATACATGTGATAACATAGTGCGGGGCCCGCCAACATAAGACATAGAAGAAACGGTCGGTAACAAATGTCGTTACTTTTAAATTTTACATTTAATGCACAAAGTTTAAATTTTTTAAATCTTATTCTCCCGCCCGTAGTATCGCTTCCAACCCGAACAGTTTTCATTTGCACAAGCTCTGGAACACGGTATGGACGTCCATCATTACTGGTTAATGCTCTGGTAGACACGTAAGCACAGTGTGGAACCATAGACCAAGGACGCAAACTGTTTGACAGGATACCTCAAAGAAACGTGGGCTCATGGAATATCGAATGTATTCGGCAAGTGTAAAGCTAGACTCCACAGTTTTGCCATCATCCTCCCTGGCTGTGCCAAAATGGGATCTTTGGAACGGGATATGGATATCCACCACAGGATAAAGGAATGGATTTTTGTCAGATGTTGTAGCTGCAACTTCCCTAGTAGAATGTATGCAAACTGAGGAACCATAGACAAGGCACGTGAACTGTTTGACAGAATACCCCAAAAAAAATGTGATCTCATGGAATGCCATGATTGCATGATATACGCAAAAGGGATTTGTTGAAAAGGCTTCAGAAACTTTCAAGCAAATGCTATTAGCAGGTGTAAATACAGACTCCACAAACGTTGCCAGTATCCTCCCTGCCTATGTCAAAATGGGAGCTTTGAACAAGGTATGCAATCAATCAAAGGATAAAGGACAGAAGGATTTTTTCATATGTATAAAACATAATGGAAGGGGGATTTTGGTCTGATATTATCGTTGGAAATGTTTGAGCAGACATATATGGGAAATGTGGAAGCATAAACAAGGCACATAAACTGTGTCACAAAAATGCCTCAAAGAAATGTAGTCACAATGAATGCAATGTTTGTGGGATATGCACAAAATGGATTTTGTATGGATACTCTCAAAATATTTGAATTAATGAAGCACTCTCGAACATATCTTGATGGCATCCAAAAAATTCATCGCTAGCAAGTCATCGAAGGAAAATTCACCACCAACAATTCACCGTCATGGAAAATTTACCGACACGCCAAGTAAAATTCACCGCCAGTTTTTGAAATATATATTAAAAAATATTGGTGAATTGCTGGCGGTGAATTTTACTTGGCAGCGGATTTTTCGTCGGTGAATTTTCCATGACGATGAATTGTTGGCGGTGAATTTTTGGCGATGAATTTTCCTAAAGCCTATCTTGATATTATAAACTTTGCTTGTGTTATATGTACATGCATCCATGCAAGTTTAGTGAATGTGAGTTGTACATACTTCAATCACATGGGTAACCCTTATTGCATTACACCTACAATTGATCATTATGTTTGTGCTTGACCTACTTGTTTGTGCTGGCTATCTTGGAAAACACAATGTTAATTATCAGTTAGTTCATTGTGCTTGTTCAAAGCTCAAGGGCAAAGAGGTCGAGGAGGATTTATAGGTGGGGAATACACAAAACTAACAAAATTGAGCTGAGGGCTAACTAACCAATAGGCTATTTACATGTAGAGGGTTTTACAACAATACATGGGTTGCATGTTTCATAACACAGTGTTTTCCAACTTGCAATTTTACAAAAGAGTAAAAATGTAATGAAAAAAAAAATTATTTACATAGTAGGAATGTAATGAAATTCACCTTCAAAATTCATAACAAGTCTTATTTAGAGTAAAAATTGTGTTTCAATTTCTTTATATGTTCAAAAAATAAATGCAAGATATAATTGCATGTTGGAAAACATAGTGGGTTAAATGAGTAGATGGTTTATGAAGCCTGAAACCAATACATTATTTATCTCATTCACTTTGGTTTGCATCTTTTCAAGTGTTTTTAGAGAAGATTCCTTTTTCATTTCATACATTCTAGTACCTACACAAAATGGTTGCATGATGGAAAACACAATGTCGGCTCTTCAGCATTTCATTTTACATGTTCAAATTTAAACAATGGAGAGTACGAGGAGTTATATTTTGGGGATACATAAAGCTAATCAAATTGAGTTGAGGAGTGGCTAACCATAGTCTCGATATAGTTCCTCTAGTTTAACCATAATTTCTTATTATTTATATTTCTATGTATTTATATACCAAGGATGAATCTTATAGCACGTACATCTTTCATCTCAAACCAATAATCCAACTAAACCTTGAGTTCTCTAATGAACACATAATTATTCCTACTGATTAAGATATCATCAATATGTAAAACTATGATTAACCCATCTCGATTCCTTGGAAAACCCAATTCTAATGCATATGGATCAAATTTTTGATACAACATACATGGTGACTACTTTAATTCATACAAAGACCCTTATAGTTTACAATACAAATATTCTATACCCCTTATCTGAAATTATGTACCCTTTTAAGCACTCTCCTATTTATAGAACTAATTTTCTTGTATGACACATAATTTGATTCAAGGATCTTGTATCTCCCCTTAAGCCATCCTCTTAGGATCCCTTAATTCATTGTCTTAGCTACCCTAAATTCATCCTCTTGCATCCCCTTAATTCACTCTCTTAACTCCCCTTAATCCATCCTCTTAGGACCCCTTAATTCATTGTGTTAGCTACCCTAAATCCATCATCTTGCATCCCCTAAAGTAATTATCTTAATTCCCCTTAAGTCATGCTCTTAGGACCCCTTAAGTCATCCCCTTAGCTACCGTATCATCCTCCATCTATATAATATTCATCTATTCTTTTATTTCATTATGAACTACTACTTCCTCTTTCTTCAATTTCTTCATTATAAGGCCTTTCAACACCATCTTTATTTCTCTCTTTGGATTTATTCATCATCATCATTGCATTAATCCATTAGGTTAAACCTTAAACCCTAAACCCTAAACCTAACATCCATCACCATTGCATTAATCCATTAGGTTCATTTTAGGCTAATATAAATTTATTAATCTAAGCATCTTTCATCTGTCATAGTCATTTCATTATCCATGCATCTTTCCACCCTAATCATTACACATCTCCCATCTCATTAGCCAAATAATCTTGAATCGAAAAGCTTTATTTTGGATGGAAACGATACTTGTGCCTATTCAACCGTATTATTTTGATCTAATGAAATAAAAGGAAAGCTTTACTTGTATGATGATATCTAGAGATAAGGTGGATGTGCCTTAGCATAGTAGGTTGAAAAAGTACTCAATTAACATCTTTTCTAGATATTTTAAAGAAATCTTGGATTAATGTGTACATTGTTTTGTGACAAGTATTACACCCATTTTATTATAGATAGGGTCCTCTAGTTACACATTAATTAGAGAAATAATTTCTTCCAAACTATATTGAAATCTTTTTTTTGTAACTCTTAATAAATAATTTGTAAAGGATAAAATGGAGAGGATTTTCATATGGAATCATATCTCATTAATGCAACCAATTCTTTCATGAAATTGTCACCTCCCCTAAAAACTTAGGCTAGGTACAAGGTTCTAGTGCATGTTATTCCCCTCACTCTCTCTACCTACCTCTCCCTTTATTCCTTTAGCCTTACCTCTCTCTACCTACCTCCCCATATCTC
The DNA here is from genome assembly GCA_007115665.2 of Sequoiadendron giganteum. Lineage (NCBI taxonomy): Eukaryota > Viridiplantae > Streptophyta > Pinopsida > Cupressales > Cupressaceae > Sequoiadendron > Sequoiadendron giganteum. The sequence goes on from CM021105.1 coordinate 209,724,826, forward strand.
TCATTTCCTCTCTCTCTCCCTTTATCCCTCCCATGCCACATCTCTAGACCTCTCCCTCCCCCCATACCTCTATACTTCTATGTATCTCTCATCTCTCACCATCCCTCCTAACCTTTCTCTCCTCCCTTTCTCCCTCTTTCTCCCCTCTCTCTTTCCACCTACCCCTCCCTTTATCTCTATTTTTCACCATCACATCTCCCCCTCCTACTAAGTCTATTTTGGGTCCTTCTATCCCTCCCACCCTACCAACCCCTATCTCCCTCCTTCCCTCTCTCCCTCACATAAACCCTTAACTCTCTTCCTACACCTCCCTCTTTCCCTCTCTCTCCCTCCCTCCCTCCCTATCTCTATCTCCACTCACTCTCTCCCTCTCTACCTATCTTTACCTTAATCCATCCCATCCAACCTCTCTTTCTACCTACATATCCCTCCTTCCTAACTTCCCCCCTCTATCTACTTCTCTCTCCCCTTCCCTCTCCACTTTCTCGATCTTTATCTACTTCTCTTTTATACCATTGTTTATGATGAATTTATAGAACTTATATTTATTCTTGTATACATTTCTAAAGAGACTTCTCCTATGTACTAGATCTTTATCAATACGATCATTGTTTTAAAAAACTCTAGTTGCTATATCACTTTCTTCTTTAACCATTTATAGTTTCATTAGTTCATTATTCAATTTATTCAATTAATCATTTATTTCCTCTTTCTTGATATATCTCATATATTGTGATCCCTTGATCTTTGAATTACATAATTCCTCACAACAAGAGTCTACAAATAGAAGCATTTACCCTTCATTGTCATCAATACATTTTATATACCTACCTCTCCTACAACAATGATGATGACAAATGTTTTTGAAGAATGATAATATATAATGTATTGAATTAAGAGATTATTCATGCTCTTGATAAGTTGAGGAAGGAGCATGTGCACTATGTGCAATGGGCCAATAGAAATGTAGAACTAGAGGCATCAAGTACTAGAATACATAAAATGAAAAAGGAATCTTCTCTAAAACACATGAAAAGAAGCAGAACAAAGTGAATGAGATGGATAATTTATTGACTGAAAATATTCTTTCCTCTTTTGAGAAATTGAGGAAGGTGTGTGTTCAGCATGTTCAAGGGGCAAATGGCAATGCAAAAGTGGATAAAGTCAAGCAATTTTGTATTACATATGAATTTGTCCAAGCAAAGAAAGTGAGAGATGATGCTATAAGTGGAGTTGAAAAAATGAAGTCAAATATTCTTGAACTTAAGAATTCTAAAGATACTTATATGTTTATATATTTAAAGATACTTCTCCTTTGTACTAGTTCTTTATTGATACCATCCCTGTGAGCGAAGGAGAGAGAGAGGGGGAAGGAGGGAGATAGGAAGTGGTAGTGTGGGAGGGATAGAGGGATAGAGAGAAAGAGGGAAGGAGGGAGATAAGAAGTGGTAGGGTGGGAGGGATAGAAGGACTCAAAATGGACTCAGTAGGAGGGGGATATGTGATGGTGGATTGTGGGAAATAGGCACCCAAAGTGGATTTAAACAAATGAAGTAAAAGACTATTGAACTTAGTAATTCCATGGAACAAATACAATTGGAAATAAATGATAAGGAAAAGGAAAAATTAGATCTAAGCACATAAAAAGAAATAGTGCGAAGTGTTCAAACTATAGAAAAACAATAGAAGACTAAAATTAACCACTTAGAAAAGGAAGTAAAAGATAAGAAGAATATTTTATCATCAAAAGAAAAGGAGGTTCATGTTATTGAGAGAGAGTTGCAATCGAAAAGACATGAAGTTGAGAAAATAAAGAAAACAATGGAAGGTGTTGCTTATGAAGAAGGGTGCTTATGATGAATCCTTCCCAATTATGTCTTTATGAAACTAAAATTATATATTTTGTAGCATAGGAGAGGTGGGTATAGAGAGTTCCAATTGGAGCAATAGGTACTAGAACAAGGAGGAGGTCCTTGTTGACGAGATATCCAACAATTCTGAGCAGACCGATGGCAAAAAGGAGATCCCTCTCTCTAACTACCTCTCCATATCTCCCTCCTTCCCTATCTTTCTCCCTCCTTCCCACACAACCTCTCTCCATCCCTTCCTAATTCCCTCTCTCACTCTAGTATGCTAAGCCTCAGTTGCCTCCTAAATAGAATTATAGTATGGGGCACTAGGGAAAAGTCCTCTGGGTAATCATCTCCAAGGTTATATAATAATCAATAGATTAAATAAGTCTCAAATAAGGAATTTATATAGATATCTCCCCCTCTCTCTTTCTCTAATTTTCTCTATCTCCCCCTCTCTCTCCTTCCCTTTCTACTTCTCTTTATCTCACCTCTCTCTCTCTCTCTCTCCCTCCACCCTCTCTCTCTCTCTCCTCCTTTCACCCACCTTCTCTCTCTACTTCTTGCTATCTAACCTATCACTATATACCTCTCTCCACCTACCCCTCACATTATCCCTCCCTCCTTCCCTCCTTCCCTCCTTCCCTCTCTCACTCTCTCTATGCATACCTCTCCCATCCCCTCTCTATATGTGTACCTCTATCCCTCCCACCTTAACACTACATATCTGTCTCCTTCCTCTATTTCTCTCTCCATTAGGTTAAACCTTAAACCCTAAACCTAGCATATATCATCATTGAATTAATTCATTAGGTTAATTTTAGGCTAATATAAATTTATTAATCTAAGGGAGACAGAGGGGGATGTAGGGAGATAGGAAGTGGTAGGGTGGGAGGGATAGAGGGAGAGAGAGAAAGAGGGAAGGAGTGGGATAGGGAGTTGTAGGGTGGGAGAGATATAGGGATATGTTGTGCAGCAACACCTTTAGATTTTGATCTATCAAAATTCTTTACAGGATCACTATAGGTAAATTGAACATTCCCTAATTGAGCCTCAAGGTGCCTAATATCAATCTTAAAATTTTGAACTACCTAAAATTATTGCAAATGCTTGTTTTCTAATGTCTACATGCACCCTTCTTCATAAGCAACACCTTCCATTATTGTCTTCATTTTCTCAACTGCATGTCTCCACCCAATAGATTCTCTTTTTTTGCACTAATATATCAAAGACAACATTCACAATTATGCAAGTAGCCTATATGATATCAATACAAATTTATTTACTTTATTTCCCTTTAAAATTGAAGTGTGTTCTAGTTAACATTCTAGTACCTGTTGCCTCCAGTTATGCATTTCCATTTTCCCATTACGCATAGTGCGCATGCTCCTTCCTCAACTTCTCAAGAGCGGGAATAATATCTTCAGTCAATAAATTATCTATTATCATTTTTTTATTCATTTTAGGTGCCTAGATTTCCCACAACCCATCATCACATCTCTCCCTCATACTAAGTCCATTTTGGGTCCTTCCATCCCTTCCACCCTACCAATTCCTATCTCCTTCCTTCCCTCTTTCTCTCCCTCCCTCTATCCCTCCCACCCTAGCACTTCTTATATCCATCCTTCCCCCTCTCTCTCCCTCACACACACACACACAACCTCTCTCTACATACCCCTCCTTCCCTCCCTCCCTAACTCTCTCTATACCTATCCCTCCCACCCTACCACTCCCTATCTCCCTCCTTCCCTCTATCCCTCCCACCCTACCACTCTCTATACCTATCCCTATCTCTCTTCTTCCCTCTTTCTCCCCCTCCTATCCCTCCCACCCTACCACTTTCTATCTCCCTCCTTCCCTCTTTCTATCTCCCTCCCTCTCTCCCTACCTCTATTATGATCTAGTCATAACTACTTTCAAATCTAGATCTTGGTAAAATATTTTATGACACTCAAATAGTTTATCAAATCACCCATCCCTAGAGTATGTTTCTTTTTTTCCTTCATCATAGTGTAAGTATTCTATATATACAAATGTATGAATTTATTCTCATACTACCATGACTAAGATTCCCAAAAATAAATGGCATATATCCTGACATGATGCAATACTTCCTCATGCTATGTACCTATCTTAAATTTTAACAAATATTTCTCACTTACTAGTACCTTATGTTATTTCTGCAATTGTGAGTTTTTATATTCATGAGAGATATCAAGAAAGAGGAAATAACCATGTGTCAAGAGGAGGTTTATTGGAAAGGGTGACTAAAGTTATGGATTGTACAAAGAAAGGGGAAATCTTTGTAGGATTTCCAAAAGAGAAAATATTTAACTTTTTGACTACTCACATTATTTGTAGTGTTGGAAACACACGACACCTTGTCAGTAATTTCCTTATGGATTTTTTATGTTTTATAAGCAAAAAACATTTAATGAAGTCCACCTTAAAATTTTAGAACAAATCTTTGGTATAGTAAAAATGACATTTCACTGTCTTCATCTGATTGGAACTTAAAATGTTCACTTTCTTGATATGATTGGAACAAAAAAATGGTCACATTGTTTGCAGTGTTGGAAAACACACTATCCCCTTGTGTAGGAAAAGTGGACAAGGGACATCATTAGGATGTAAATGGAAATGTAGAGCTAGAGGCATCAGGTACTAGAATGTATGAATAAGATTAAATTATGCTAAAAATAAAGTTCATTTATTCAACTCCACTTATAGCATCATCTCTAACTTTCTTTGCTTGCACAAATTAATATGCAATACAAAACCTCTTGAATTTATCCACTTTTACATTGCCATTTTCCCTTTTCACATACTGCACACACACCTTCCTCAACTTCTCAAGATTGGAAATAATATTTTCAGCCAATAAATTATCTATCTCATTCACTTTGGTCTACTTCTTTTCATGTGTTTTAGAGAATATTTCTTAAATTCATTTCATGTATTCTAATACTTGATGCCTCTAGTTCTGCATTTCTATTGCCCCATTTCACATAGTGCACATGCTCATTCCTCAACTTCTCAAGAGTAGTAATAATCTCTTAAGTCAATACATTATATATTATCATTCTTCCAAAACGTTTTCACCATCACCATTTATCATACTATCCCAAAAACATTATCCTTATCCCTCCTCCATCCTATAAATCCATTTTTGGTGACTATTTCCCACAATCAACCATCACATCTCCCCCTGACAATAATTCCAATTTGGGTCCTTCTATCTCTCCCACCCTACCACTTCCTATCTCCCTCCTTCCCCCTCTCTCTCCCTCACGCATACACAACCTCTATCCATCTACCCCTCCTTCCCTTCCTCCCACCCTACTACTCCCTATCTCCCTCCTTTCCCTCAATCCCTTCCACCCTACCACTCTCTTCAATCAATACATTATCTATTTCATTCACTTTGGTCTTCTTCTTTTCAAGTGCTTGTAGAGTAGATTCCTTTTTCATTTCATATATTCTAGTACTTGCTATGAAGGATACCCTATGAAATCCCTACTAATTATATGAAGAAATTTCTTATATTAAGCAACATACACTTTGGTCTTCTTCTGCATAATGAGAAAATGTTGGTTGTTGACATTGAGCAATTTCTTATATGAAGCAACATGTACAATGTGAAGTATATATTGTGAAGGACACCCTATGAAAATTACAAATCCTAAAAATTATGATATATGCATGGGTTGTATTCAATAAGAATCCCTCTCTCTACCTACCCCTCTCTCTACATGTCTCTCTCTCACACACTAGATAGATAGTGTATTGATTGAAGAGATTATTCCCTCTCTTAAGAATTTGAGGAAGGTGTGCGTGCAATATGTTCAATGGGTAAATGGAAATGCAAAAGTGGATAAACTCAAGGGGTTTTGTATTGCATATGAATTTGTGCAAGCAAACAAAGTTAGAGATGATTCTATAAGTGAAGTTGAACAAATTAACTCAAAGATTCTTAAAATTAAGAATTCAATGGAACAAATACAATTGGAAATAAATGATAAGGAAAAAGAAAAATTGGATCTAAGTGCAGAAAATGAGAATCAATTGGGTGGAGACATGAAATTCTTATCTGAAAAGGTGCACAAGTCTTGTAAATAACTTGTTAAGATGTTATTCTTTCTCTTGAGAAGTTGAGGAAGGATCATGTGCACTATGTGCAATGCGCATGTGCTCTTGAGATAGAGAGATGTAGGGTAGGTGAGGTAGGTATAGAGAGAGTTATGGATAGATGGAGGGGTATATGGGGAGAGGTTGTGTGTGTGAGGGAGAGAGAGGGGAAATGAGGGATATATGAAGTGGTAAGGTAGGAGGAATGGAGGTACATATAGAGAGATGGTGGGACGAGTATGCATAGAGAGAGTGAGAGGGAAGAAGGGAGGGAGGGAGGTAGGGATAATGGGAGGGGTAGGTGGAGAGAGGTTGTGTGTGTGAGGGAGAGAAAAAGGTAACTTGAGGTAGGGAGAGAGAGGGAGAAGTAAGGTGGGACATGTAGGTATAAAGAGAGTGAGAGAGAGGGAAGCAGTGAGGGGGGGAGAGGAAGGTGGAGAGAGGTTGTGTGGGAAGGAGAGAGAGGGGGGGGGGAGGGAGATAGGGAGAGGTGGAGAGAGAGGTAGAACAAAATAGGGAGAGGTAGATAGAGAGAGGGATATAGGTAGGGTGGGAGAGGTAGAGAGAGGTGGTATGTGTGAGAGAGAAAAATCAAATATAAATGCTAAAAAAGAGAATCAGTTGGGTGGAGACATGAAACAATTATCTAAAAAGGTAGAAAAGTCTTATAAAGAACTTATTAAAAGAAACATAGATACATTCTCTAATCGTGAAGACACTCTCAAAGCTGAGAAAAAAGTGGCTACAAAGATACATAAAAGTATTCAAGACATTGAAAACTCTATCCAAGAAAGGGATGTTTCTATCCTAAGGGTTGATGAGGGAATAGCTGATCTAAAGATTCTAGTAAAAGATATGAAAAAATGTTAGAAGATCATGAAAATGAATAGTAGGGCCTGTGTTAACAAGTAAGAGCAATGGAGATGAGGAAAATTTTGTGTTGCATCTTTTCTTTCCTCACTATCTCTACCTACCTCTCCCTCTATTCTTTCAACCTTACCTCTCTCTACCTACCTCTCCATGTCTCCCTTATTTTAGGCTAATATGCATCAAAGAATGAAGACAATGTTATACTAAATTCCAAATACAACAATCTCTTATTACATAAGCCACAATCTCTCCTTCCCTCTTTCTCTCCCTCCTTATATCCCTCCCACCCTACCACTTCCTATATCCCTCCTTCCATCTCTCTCTCTCTCCCTCTCAAGTCTCTCTCTCACTCTCCATCTCCCTCTCAGCCCTTTCTCTCTCCCTCTCAGGTCTCTCACTCTCCATCTTCATCTTAGGTCTCTTTGTCTCTCTCTATCTTCCTCTTAGGTCTCTCTCTCTCTCCCTCTCTTGCTCTCTCTCACTCTCTTAGGTCTCTCCCACTCCCTCTCTCTCTGGTCTCTCCCACTCCCTCTCTCTTAGGTCCTTTGGGATTTAAAACCACTACTTCGATACCATGTGATAAAATTGTGACTACATAATCTATCTAAGGATTATCCAACCATACAACTAATTACACAAATTCTCATAGTAGAATTCGATGACATACTAAATTAATAAAAATATGAATTCATATAGTTGCATTTACTATCTTGTCTTAAGGACTTACAACATGAGACCTCAACCTTTAATGAATCACATATGTACAACCACTATATAGAATATAATCTTATGAGTTGATATGTGATGTAATACTCTTCACAATGTGCTACTAAACTTCACCAATATTAACAAAAAAATATCTTTTGGATCTATTAAAAAATAACCTTTGAGTGATGACCAATGATATTTATATAGAGAGTGAATCCATTTCTTATTTAGACTATAAAGAACTTATGAGGGTGATCCTTGAGAGCTTAATACATGACAAAAAATAGAATAATAATTTCACTACCATACCTTAATGGCAATAAAAAATAATAATAATTTCTAAAGAGGGTACTCGTACTGTCCCCTGTCAATTATATCCTAACTAACAGGGGACAATGTGTTTTCCAACATTGGAAATATGATTGGAAAAAAAAATGCTCACATTGTTGCAATGTTGGAAAACACACTGTCCCTTGTGTAGGAAAAGTGGATAGGGGACATCATTAGAATGTAAAATGTCTAGAAATAACTAACAGGGGACAATGTGTTTTCCAACAGGGGACAATGTGTTTTCTATCAGGGGACAATGTGTTTTCCAACAAGGGACAGTGTATTTTCCAACATTGGAAATAACTAATAGGGGATAGTGTTTTTTCCAACATTGGAAATAACTAACAAGGGACAGTGTGTTTTCCAACATTGGAAATAACTAGCAGGGGACAGTGTGTTTTTCAACAAGGAACAAAAAAATGCTCACATTATTTACAATGTTAGCAAACACACCATCCCTTGTCAATTGTTTCCTTATGAATTTGCAGTGTTGGAAAACACAATGTCCCTTGTCAGTTATGTAATGAAATCCACCTTCAAATTTTAGAACAACTCTTTGGTTATAGTAAAAATGACATTTCACTTTCTTGATATGATTGGAACAAAAAAATGCTCACATTGTTTGCGATTTTGGAAAACACATTGTCCCCTGTGTAGGAAAAGTGGATAGGGGACATCATTAGAATGTAAGATGTCTAGAAATAACTAACAAGGGACAATGTGTTTTCCAACAAGGGACAATGTGTTTTCCATCAAGGCATAGTGTGTTTTCCAATATTGGAAATAACTAACAGGGGATGGTGTGTTTTCCAATAGGGGACAGTGTGTTTTCCAACAAGGAACAAAAAATGCTCACATTATTTACAGTGTTAGAAAATACATTGTTCCTTGCCAATTATTTTCTTATGAATTTGCAGTGTTGGAAAACACACTGCCCCTTGTCAGTTATGTAATGAAGTCCACCTTCAAATTTTAGAATGACTCTTTGGTTACAGTAAAAATGACATTTCACTTTCTTGATATGATTGGAACAAAAAAATGCTCACATTGTTTGCAGTGTTGGAAAACACATTGTCCCCTGTGTAGGAAAAGTGGACAAAGGACATAATTAGAATGTAAGATGTCTAGAAATAACTAGTAGGGGATAGTGTGTTTTTCAATAGGGGACAGTGTTTTTTCCATCAGGGGAGAGTGTGTTTTCTAACAGGGGACAATGTGTTTTCCATTAGGGGATAGTGTGTTTTCCAAGAGGGGACAATGTGTTTTCCAACATTGGAAATAACTAATAGGGAACATTGTGTTTTCCAACAGGGGACAGTGTGTTTTCCAACATTAGAAATAACTAACAAGGGACAGTTTGTTTTTCAATGGGGAACAAAAAATGCTCACATTATTTGCAGTGTTGGAAAACACAGTGTCCCTTGTCAATTATTTCCTTATGAATTTGCAGTGTTGGAAAACACACTGTCCCTTGTCAGTTATGTAATGAAGTCCACCATCAAATTTTAGAACAACTCTTTGGTTACAGTGAAAATGACATTTCACTTTATTGATATGATTGGAACAAAAAAATGCTCACATTGTTTGCAGTGTTGGAAAACACACTATCCCCTGTGTAGGAAAAGTGGACAAGGGACATCATTAAAATGTAAGATGTCTAAAAATAACTAACAGGGGACAATGTATTTTCCAACATTGGAAAGAACTAACAGGGGACAGTGTGTCGTCACTATATTCTAATGATGTGCCCCTTTTTCATATGATGAGGACATTGATTTGGTAGATGAACCCAAAAAAATTGTGGCATATCTTTCGTCAATAATACAAATGTTATTGCCTACCTGTTACATAGACTTTGTGTTAAAGTATACACATCTTATTAATAATTTAGGTGATTTATAACCATCTAGGTATGTTTTGAGTGCATATTTGTATATTTGAGGATGATGCATAAAATTATAAATTACCGCTATCTTGTGAATCCAACATTTTAGAATTTCAATTTCTTCATAATATTTTGGACACTAGTGCATGACATTGAGCCTATATTTTTTTAACCATGGTTTCATATTGTTTTAGATTTTGATATAGAACATAAAATAGATTGGAAAAAATGCATTTGATCTATTCTTTAAGAGGATAAAACTTTGTACACGATAATTTTATCTATTGATAACATCAACTTTACATAGATTAGATGTAAAAATCTAGGCTACATGGAAGGGGTTTCATCCCCAAAGATTTTATACAATTCAAGATCATAGAAATGAGGAAGATGTTCCTCTAATAGAAAGACAAAAACCCTAAATGATAGTGATACATTCTCTACAATAAGATATTTTATGCATTTACAATAGTTTCAATAGCAACTACTCTTCCTAAGCCCTCAACGTTTTCAGAGTTATCATTTTCCTTTCAAATCTCAAGAAAGGATTTCTTTATATTGTGAATTCTTTTGAGTTTGAAGTCTACTCCCTCTATCCAAATTGAGTGCCAACCTATTAAGACATCCAAAATCCACAACAAATTTATATAGTTGAATAAAAGGCTTAGAAATAAAGATTCATAATTGTAACCATAAACTTTGAAAATTGAAAAATATAACATCTCCTCTAGTCACATAGATCTCTTTATGAAGTTTCTTCACTTGTCACACTACTCACTTTCTATTTATAAGTCTGCTCTCTACATCAATAAAGGAAACACATTATCAAAAGGCTTGAATAAACATGAATTATCATTTTGGCATTTGATATGGCCAGAATAGAAGATGCATATATTACAGCCAAGAATTGGAGAAAAGTTTCAATAATATTAAATTTCAAACATTGGTTTGAATTCATGAGATTGAGGACCTAGCTTATGAGATCAAACACACTGGAATTAATTTGAAGTTAGTTGGATAGTAAGCAAATCATAGATCAAACAAGTTAAATGGTTAAAGGGTGAGAGTGATCGTCCTCGTCGTGGAAAGATTAGCTCTCTCTCATAATTCAAGAATCAACCTGAGTTGGTTACAAAAAGGCTAGTGCTCACTGAATTCAAATCAACCAAGAATATGAAAAATATAATATCCTTAATAGAAACTTTGAATCAAATCTATCATTTGTTTAGATTTAACTTTCAAAACAAATTAAAAATATCTTCTATAAACTCTGAAAATCTCAAACAACAATGGGGTAGAAAAATTCAAGAAAAGAATATTATTTAAAACATAATAAAACATGAAAAGAGATAATTGATTGACAACTACAGAGAATAGATGGAAATTCTCAATGCTCTTAGAGATATTTAAGTCTCCAAAATTGATGTGATTGTAAGATAGAAATTGTAAGTGCATAAAGGGATTCTATGTACACAACTACACTCCACCAATTGTGTGTATTTCCAAAACTATCAAAACTGTAAGCCCTAGGACATAACTATTAACATCTTCAAAAGGAACTAGCTTTTGTGCTATTACATTAAGTAGAATACAATGTAAAAACTAAATTCTACTCAAGGAAGCATACCTGACTGGGCTATAAATATATATGTAATGCATAAAATTGGAAATTCAAATTATATTAGCTTATATCAGTAGCTTTGGTTCATCTAAAATAGTCTTGTTTCAATGAGTGTTGCAATTAAGTGGTAATAGTTGAAAATGGAGATGAAATCGGCTGCACCAGCAAACATGAATTAAGCAATTAATTTACACAGTAATGGCTTCCCTAGTAAATGATAGAGTAATAGATTAAGATAACAAGAGATTTAAACAACTGGGCAAGAATTGTACCTCTGGTCATGATCCATAGCTATCAATGTAGTTAAATTGATAGTTGACTATTAAACAATTGATCTACAAAGAGATATCCTCCATGATTGTGATCATTTTAGGGCTATTTAGGAAGTTATAATAAGCATTCAAAGTAATCATTATTATTATGATGTATACTATCACTAATAAAATATGTGCTTTAAAATTGGAAATTCAAATTAAAAAATTGATCAGATGGTTTATTTATGCTTGGCAACATGGAATTAAAAAACATATGACCGATTTAAAAAAAATTACCTCCATCAAAAGGGGGCTTTGCCATATGATGTTTGAGTTGCCTAGTATGAATCACAGGCATAAAAATGATTGATATGAAAGGCACATGGAAGACAAGAAAGAGTGATCGCCTATGCAAGATATTGGAATATGTGAAGGAGGTGCATGGACTTTATGCAGTACTTGGCATATACCTTTGGAAGACTACCAACAAAGTGCATCCAAGCTTGCACAATTCAGACCCTGGACAACCAAATAATATAAATGATGAGACATTGGGAGGACTATTGTAGACCATTCAATCATTGAGTAATGAAAGGGATTTGAATTCAAAGGTGGTACGGTCGTGAAGAACCTTCAATTGAATTTTGATAACTTTTAGGTTACTTCAGGCACCTATCTATAATTTCCCCAAGTTAGTTTCTATGTTGGCTCAAACTAAGGTGTCACTAGACCAAATTTCCAAAATTTGCAAGAGGAAGAGCTTCAATCCAATGCATTAGAAAAGATACCTAAAGATGTTTCAATTGGCATAGCTATCAAGATGAAAAATGTGGAGTTTTCATGGGATCACTCTTCAAGCAAATCAACGAAGGGGAGGGAATCAAATTTGAAGAACTCTTATATTGAATTATTAATTGATAAGATCATAAGCATTATAGGAGAAAACTAACTCCTAAACAAAATTCGCCTATGTATGTAACATTATAACATAATGTGCCATCCCCATCCCAGCACTCGACAAAATGCACCAACAAAAAGACTTGACGGTGGATGGGGACGAAGCATACGAACGGACAAACGACAAAAGTTGTGGAGGGACTTTCTTAGATGTACAAATTTTGAAAAACCAGCGGGAATTTTTCAGACGTACATATTTTGAAAAACCAGCGGGAATTTAATGATCTTATCAATTAATAATTCAATATATATTTTTTATAAGAATTATTTGACATATTTCTTCCAATACCTTATGTCTTGTATATAAAAAAATGTGAGATCTATATAATAAGTACAACTAGATAATCAACTCCTTAATCCAATCACACAAGAGGTATTTTGTTATAGAATTAATGTATTCATGGAGCATAATAGAAGGAATTTTATCAGCAATATAGTTGAAAATGTTTCTTTTTTGGAAGATACACTTGCAAATTTGGAACATACTCGAATTAAATGAACCGTTCAAGATAATTCCTCAATGGAGTATGATCTTATGGACTTGATAAAAGAATTTATTGAAAGACCTTAGAGACATTCATTTAACCATAGATTGTTAAATATTTATATATTTATATAAATAAGGAATTATAACAGAAATTAATTTAACCCAAAAGAGGAATATATAAGAATATTTGAGTGATTATTCTAAAGAGGGTTATGAAAAAACCTCTCCCAAGAAAAGCTACGCCCAACTTCTCCAACACAAAATTCTAGAAAATGAAGTCAAAACAAAATTTTCAAAAATCACCTTTCCCAATGACCACTATCTCCATCAATCTTGTAACTCCTCTTCCACTCCCCAACCTAGGAAAACCAATTAAATTCATAACATAAAATATTTGATTCTCCAATGCATGTGCAAATAACTCCTAGGAAGAAAGGCCATCACTAACCGACAAAATGATTCTCCACTCCTCACAAATGGGAGCCTGTTTTTAAAATTACTCATCCAACACAACATGGGCATCCAAATACTACCTGTAGATGATAAGGAAAATTAAATTACCTGCAATATTTTACAACTCCCAATAAATCCCATTCCCCAACTTGATTTTTTTCCAATTTAAACATTAAAATTGTATTTCCATCACTATCTCCCATTACTTCTTTGTGTACACATCTAAAAATGGTCACGGTTAATCAAACCTGTTAATTAATTAAATATGAATTATTTAATTAATATTCTTAAGTCATCTACATATAAATAAATTTAATTATTTATTTATATTGTTCATTTTATCAATTCTTCTAGTTTAATTAAATAAATAATTTTATTTAATTATTTTCTTCTTAATTAAATAAATAGATTTCACAATTTATTTATATTAATTATCACAAGTTTAAATTTTAAATTTAAATAATATTCTTCATCTCACATTTAATTAAATATTTCTAATATTTAATTAAAGCGCTTTCTTCTCTTCCACTTAATTAAATATTTCCAATATTTAATTAAAAGCTTTCTTTCTTCCATAATTAAATATTTCCAATATTTAATTAAACGCTTTCTTTCTAATTCTTTATTCTCCTCCACTTAATTAAATATTTCCAATATTTAATTAAAAGCTTTCTTGCCTCAATAATTAAATATTCTATAATACTTAATTAGAAACTTTCTTCTCTCCATATTTAATTAAATATTTTATATATTTAATTAAAACACTTTTATCATCTCTCACACATAAATTAAATATTCATTCATTTAATTTATGGAAACATCTTCCATCTTTTTCTCAACTTCTTGATCTCTCACCATTCATTTTACAGGTTTGAATCTCAACCGTTGACCCTCGCCAACTGGATTTCTTGCCTTCAAAAATCTATAAATACAGCCCTCTTATGAGTTGAAAAAGGACACACCTCGAATCTTAGATTTCATACACAGTCTTATAGTTGCATTTAAATATTATCAGCATTCTAGCATCATAGCATTTCAATTTCATAGCTTAAATCATATAGCCATGCACATGCATTTTCAATTAATCTCATTCTCTTAAGTTATCATTTCAACAAGCTGTTGCTTACACAACTGAGAGTCAGTATCTTTAATCAAATCCTTGGAGATAGAGGACGATGGGACGAATTTGAAGAAGCTACTGTCATTAGAGTTTGCATTTATGCTTTCTAGTTAGATTTCTTTAATATAATGTCTTATCGGTGTGTTAGTTTACTGTTTGATTAATCCACATTTTCTAACGACACACTTTGCAACCAAAAATTTTCCAATTATTAAATTCTAATTTTTGGACAAAGATAATCAACTAATTACTCAAAAAAATATTCAAACCATGTCACCTCAAAATTTAATCATTTTTGTTGATGCAAGATTTCCTGCAACCAGGAATGCTCACGTGCATCATCTTTATTGACAATAGTTAGCAAAGAGCACACATGAATTCAAAATGTGCAAAATTATGTATTCTACACTAGCTTTGTAAGAATAGGTTTTCCATTAAAACTCTCTTTCCTTGTTTCATCTAGTCTTTAGTGAATTTAGAAATGAAAATCTAGAAACTTTCAATGAATCCTTATTCATATTTTGAAGAAGAATATGGATTTGAATTGATCAATACTTTTGTATTAGGTGGAATTTCTATGATATCTTGATACTTTAGTTGGCACATTGAAATTTATTCATTATCAAACTCCCATCCAATTGTATTGTAGACTCTTGGTTCAATATTTGTATAGAGAACCTCATTATTTTGGTTGTATTTAGTAATGAAATGTTTCATTTTTTTGTTCCCTATCAATTATTATTTGATTCAAAACATCTTTTCAAAGTAATCATGTATGTGAGAAGTTTGTGGCCATGTATCCATTTAGTGTCTTAGACTAACCCTTATCGAAGAGATTTATATATAATTTTGAAATATATAACACATGGAATCCATATAATGTTATACTCTAGAATACGATGCTAGCTGCATATAAATATGATTGAGCTCCCTGATGAGATTGACCTCCATTTCGTCTAATTGGGTTAATTTCTTTGATGATTTTTCAAACTATTAATACTATCTTTTTACAAACTAATAAAGGCATGACAAAAGTTGAATCACTTTGATCCACCAAGAAATTATGTAGATTTTCCAAATACCCTTAATGTAAATAAGAATGGAGTGGATTCATTCTTTTCCCTATACACAACTCCATGCACATTTTCAATTTAGACAATTTTTTTCTTTTAGCCAAATTATCCTTTGTTAGGGTATCTTTCATAATTGTAGTATCCTTATTAATTGATTATTCTAAATATTCTATAAAGGCTCATTTTACTTGAAGAATTATCATTAATTAAATTTAAGGGAGTCCTAACCTATTTGCATCATTTTTATCACTGGGATTAAAAAAAATCCTAGCATGACTAGAGATTAAGTAAACTTGAAGATGGCTAAGTAGTTGCTCTAGGTGGCTTTAGATTGCTAAGTAGTTGCTCTAGGTGTCTTTAGATTGTTGATAGCATTTGGATATATTAGTGTACGATAATTATTTTGAGATATGGATGTGGTCAATGGTCCTTTTGGGTGATTTCTTCTCAAAAATTAATCGTTTCTTTTCTAGTACTACTAGAAGGATTGGACTTCATTCACTTCTTAATTAAGTTAATTATCACCCTCAAAAGGAAAAGGGAAAGAATAACTATCCACCACCATGAAAATAAGATAACCTTTTGGCATAATTTTCCTTCTAAAAGATGTACTAGGTTTTGCATCTTATATATTCAAATTTTCTTTATGAAAAATATATGAAGCAATCCTAAATTGAGGGTATGCTTATGCATGAAAATTAGTGTTGTGAAGTCTACACACATTTTCAAGGGCTACATTAATTAAGTTTATTTTGGATAGTGGTCATACCCTATTCTAATTATAATTTTTAAGAGGCGATAAGAATTCTCCATTATATGACTGGGCATTCCTAGTGTGATTCATCTTGGGAGCGTTCTAGCCTTGTTTTGAGCATTCTATATATATACATATTTTTGTTCCTCAAGTGGGTAACCTATATTTTAAATTTCTTCAATTGAGTTGCAATCTCTTTAATATCTTCCTTCTCTTCTTGTAACTTAGTTATCAAGTTATTTTGAGTAGATAAAAAAAATTGAAGCTCAATTTCCATTAAGAGATATCTTTGATATCATAGGTTTGAGATTTAATGCCATATATTGAGTCATTCCTTGGTGGTTGGATAATGGGACATGATTTAAAAAAGGATTATGATGATCCAACACATTATTGATCCTATTTGGGTTGATGCAAGAAGTTGGGTCCACAAAAAGCTCAAAAAAGTGTAAGTGTTTTTGTTGTTTTTCAGAATTTGTCACACTTGGATTGAAAATTTGAGGCACTTACACAATGAATCTTTAAAAAAGTCAACAATATGAAATTTATAATTTTGAATCTAGTTTCCAAATATGTAATTTATTCAAATACCTAGTCAATAGAAATTAAATTTTGATATGGATAATAAAAACCACTTTTTAAAAGTCCCTATTTTTTTACCATAGCATGCACGTGTACGGACACCAATTTTTTATCCAAATAAAATTATTTTTCTAATTCCTTTTGGGGAAAGAAATCTAACAACATGAAGACTAATGAGGAAATTTTTCTGTAATTTTTTTTTGAATATTTTTTTTAGTGAATTTTTATTGGCCTTAATTGTTGTTTTTAAAAATCAACGTGTACAGACAGCATAATTGGACCTAAACTAAACATTTTTTGAATCTTTATTTTTTCATTGTGTAGATAATTTTTTGAAAATTGATGCCATTTAAAAAAATTTACAAGAAACTTAACCCAAAAAAGTTATTAAAAAACAAAAAAAACCCTGATATTTCAAGTTTAAGGACTAGTTTTCTTAGAAATTAATTAAAAAATAACAAATATAATCCAATCTCAATAAAAATTATATATTTGGAAACTAGACATGGTGTTCTCTAATGGGTTTTAATTTTATAGATTGATTCAGAAAAAAAGTCCATCAGCCATAATGCCAAAGTTGGACATTCTTCTTCAATTTGTCTTAGTTTTTTAGTTGTAGGTCAAAGGCTAAGGATCGGATTGCCAAGTATTTCCTGAGCCTAAAACCAAGGCTACATGTGGGTTGCAGATTCAAATTTTTAATAACGTGTATGCATATAAAACGCATATGCATTCTTTATTTGTTTGATTTATTAAAAAAATAAATTCTTTTTAGAAATGCCTACACGTTTTGAAACACGTACATGTTTAAAAATGCGTACGTGTTTTGAAACGCGTACACGTTTAAAAATGCGTATGCGTTTTGAAACGCGTACACGTTTAAAAATGCGTACACGTTTTGAAACTCGTACACGTTTAAAAATGCGTACGCGTTTTGAAACGTGTACACATTTAAAAATGCGTAAGCATTTTGAAACGCGTACACGTTTAAAAATGCGTACGCGTTTTGAAATGCGTACACGTTTAAAAATGCGTACGCGTTTCAAAATGCGTACGAGTTTCTAAAAGGTATTTATTTATTTTTAATAAATGATTTGTATGTGTTATAAAATGCGTACACGTTATAACGTGTACGTGTTTTTTAGTGCATACATGTTTTTTTAGGCTTGAGTACCTAATGCATAACGCATATGCATTTTTTAATAATGCATACACATTTTTTGTGAGATTTTTTTTGGCCAAAACTTCCCCTCTTCGTGGACCCAACTTCTTGCTTTTATCCATTCATTTTGTTAGGAATTCCAAGATTGCTTACAGTTTTTAGGGATCTATGATCATGTTGTCCCATTTCTTTATTCACTTTTATGCTTTAGCATAAGTCTCATGTAATGATCCAAGTCACATTTCTGTTCCATTAACCAACCAAACATTTTTTTGAAAGAATCACCAATAATTAAGATAAAACAATGACATGTCACACTACACAAAAACATGCACAAAAATGTCATATCAGGCATAATGAAACACACACAAAAATGGCATGTCAGGCACAATGAAACACAAAAAAAATACCAAATATATTTCTCCAAGCAAGGTGGAACAAGTGAAATAATTACATATCACATGACAAAGGCACCATGATGAAAATATGAGGAAGTCAAACTACAAAATGATGATGATAAACTAACTCCAATCCACTCCATGACAACCCAAACAACACCTTAACATAAAGGACAAACATTCAATAGAGGTTGCACTATTAGGAGGTATAAGCCCTTTGTCAATAGGAATGATAATGAGTCATTTTCATCCAAAGACACGCTTACCAATGCACATGATGGAATAAATTCTAATTAGGGACACCCATCAACCCAATTTCAACATGGGAAAACTCACAAGACCATGGGGAACAACTTGCATATATAAAATTTCCTTAGAAAATGCTTGGAAATGCTGACTATTCAATAAAATGGAGGACTACAATGCGGTAGAGAGCTACAATGTATAGAAATGACACTTATCACACTAGGGGGATACTAGGACCTATAAGGGATGTTTATTACACCATTTCTCAAGTTTCCTAAAAATGCATTGAAGTCCAAAAAAGGATTGGAGTCCAATAATTGTGTTGTAATCCTCTTTTTGTACTATAGCCCTATTTCTTTATTTTTATTCTTAGCTAGAGATTGAATGGATGACCATTTTTAGGTCTCATACCTAGGGAAAATTCCTAGGAATGAGAAAAATAATATTATAACATAAAAATTCTCCAAAAAGGCCACAAATAGCTCAGAGACCAAGAGACACAACCACACTTGATCTCCAACACATAAATGAATAAAGGATATGTTTCCTTGGATTGGGAGGTCTACAAGTGACTCCAAAATGAGTCCATAGACATGAGGAATGAAGTGAAGTGTTCCAAAAATACCCTACAACTATGAAAATCCAAGATGAAACCAATTGGTGGTGGGTCTTGACACACAACCCAACACTAAGAAGAAAAATAATACATATTTTAAGTTTATTTTATGAATAACCACATAGCCAAAAATGGAGAAAGAATTAAAAATACTATGCCCATTCAAAACAATATTCAACATGGTTAAAATCAATAATAGGATCCTCGCCATCTATATGGGAACATTATAATAAAACTCTAGCACAACTAAAACAATTATTTAGAACATTAAATAAATTGAATCTAACATAGCCAATCATGATAACAT